>OZ020311.1:14217063-14398125 GCA_963971305.1 Arcuatula senhousia | reverse complement strand
AATATGTAACCGTGCCATGCGAGCTTGACCTTGTTCTTTTACTCCTACACTAAGTTAGTAAGTTAGAAAATTTTATTAATATAAAGACCAGACATTAATTAATTTATCATTAATACACAAATTAAACAAAAACAAGAAATACAAATTCAAAATTCACATAACAAAATTAATTATTATAAAAAAAAAACGCACATACAAGTAGATCATGTAGTTATATTATGATTACCTCAAAACAGAGATATTCATAAAATTTCATTGACCAGTAAACCATGGCAACTGTATATGAAAAAAAAACAACAACTAAGTTTTACAATAATATATCCAAGCAGACTTTGTTATCAAATCTTACATATAAATACAAAACCGTTATCTTCAAAAAGAAAGTTTGAATAAAAATATGAATAATGATAATAACAAAACTGCTTTTTATCGATAACATTGGTCTTATATAAAAAAATCTTGAATCATTGGTTAATATGTCGAAATTTATCTACTACAAGTTTGTGTAATGAAACAAGATGACGAATATATTGTTGATATCAAACTCGGTATGGTTATAATATTTATAAAATAACACAGCTACAGCTTACATGCCTCACTTTATCATGTTTCTTTTGTAAGGCTATGATACATTGCAAAGGTTCCGTGAAGAATGTGTTCAACCAGAATACATCATAAACCATAATCTTCTTTATTTGGACAATTTTCTCGCCGATAAGAACCGAACCATTTTCGTCCACTGCCGTATATTCGGCGTTATAGTCGTAAAACTCATTGTGACTCCCAGTTTCCAAAAATAAGTTTTCTTTAAGCACCAGACATTTTCCGGTAAGAGAAATCGGATCTAGCTTTGCACATAATTGCACCAGTTGGTTGAAATCCTCATCCCTTAGATCAGAAAAGTTGGTGAAGTCTGACAGTCTATTGACAAAAGGGTCGTCCAAATATAGAACAGTGCATATACAACCAAAATAATACATAAGATGAGCCACCGGATTGCCAGGCACAAATACATCGTTTGAAATATTCACAACGTTAACGCGGTTAGGTCTCAACATACCAAACTAAAATATGGTGCACCTTGATTAAAGGAATGTAAGTACTACAAATGTTATCAAAAATTGCAATTGATTTTGTCTTTATTTTTATGATAAAAGGAAGTAGTGTTAGAAGTTTCCATTTCATTCCATTTGGTTACACTTGAAAAAAAGCTTCACGTTTCCATTGTTTGTTTGCCAATAAGTTATAAAGAAAACAATTAGTATTAGACATACATTAAAGGGAAAGTTCACAAAAAAAATGAAAATTTGTCATATGATTTCTAATGCATTATCTAATTATGCTATATCATTTAAACTTTTATATTCAATTTAATAAGCTGACAAAAATGGAATTTTATTTTTTATCTTTTGGTTTCTGTCATTTTAAATTACACAAAACATCTGAATACCACAAAGTCTCCTTTTGACAGTGACCCACTATTTACCTAATTATTGAATTGCCAATATATAATATTTTTGTGTGCAGCTATGTTATGGCATTTTAAATAAGTGATAGAAAATCCTTAATAAAATTAACAAAATTAGGTTATTTTTTAATTCATAATGATTTGATTTTTATTTGTATAAAAATCAATTTGTCATTTTTAATTATCTAAGTCATGTTGTGATAATCTTGCATATAAATCACATTATTGTTTTAAATGTTGAAATGAAAATAAAATGATCTAGTACATAAAACTTTGTTTCTGAATGTTTGTATATTAGGTTTTGACACCTGTAGGTATTGATAATTAGAATTTCCTGTTTATTTCACCCAAGACATCTGTGACTAATTACAATCATGTTTACCTAACCATTAATCAGGTACCTGCTGAGAGACAATGACAATTAATTCACATTAATTAACACTTTTAGCAAACCCAGTGGGGGGGGGGAGAAAAAGAATGACCTATAATTTACATAATTATATCACAATTATTTTCAATGAAGTATGATGGCTTACATTTAACTACACAACTTTTTTCTTAATAGTAAATAAAAATAATATTTTTTTGAATTTATAAAATTTTAATTTTAATTAATTGATTATAAAGTTCAATTTAAAAGAAAAATATAATACATTAATAAAACGTTTTTAATAAAATTTTTATATTGAAAGTAATTTGAAAATATTAAATGATCTTGTTGTAGATTTGATTATTTTAATTATTTTGTTGGTTATTGGACGTACCACATGATCGTTTAAACGTTTGAACTAATATGATTTTTTGCTAATCAGTAGAAATTCTGATTAACTGAAGTAGTCCCCTAATGTAGAGTAGGGGACTATTTAAAATAAATAATCTCCAATATCTTTGTTATAAGTTAAGATATGAGAGAAAAAATTTGCACACTGTTATTAAACATTGTTCTGAACAATTTAAGACCATATGTCAAAAATCGTGAACTTTCCCTTTAAAGCCAACCCAGATCTACTTTCAGAATTGAGGTCACATAACCAATTATTGAGAATAATATCGCGTACTTATGTCCTTTTGCTGGTTCATTGTTGTCAAAAATATTTTGTAGGGCCAAAACCACACTATCACATTTCGGGCATCACTTTGTACCGTTTGCACCACATAAACATTTCACCTTGGCCAAGGAGACAGCGGTGCCCTTAAAAAAATCTGAAGACTTTGTACAAGCCCTGGAATATCGAATAAAATGTGAAATGTGAACAAAATAAGCAGGTGGAGTAGGTAAAATACATTCTGTGATAGGAAAAAAAATTATTTCAAAATTATAGTGGTCTCTTTTATCCTAAATTCTAGTACTTAGATGACAATCTCGTAAAACAAAAAATGACGTGAAGCAATTGGGTTCGGTGGTTTCTTATATCTCTTACTCTGGTATATATAACTACAAAACGAAGCGTTTTTAACTGAGGACATCATCAATATATCTGAAAGTGAGATTAAAGGATTTTGCCTCTTTTATCTTTTTATAACGGGTTTCAAAAGATTCAGTCTCGTTATCTTTCATCTATCTTTCAACTCGCCCTTGAGAATAAAGCAAGTCGACTAGGAGAAGAACACAGTTTGTGCCCACTGGAATGCCACTTAGTTGTGATAAAATTTCTCCGACAAATATGTTGTCAATAAGGAAATCAAGCTTGTTCCGATGTGTAACAATTTCTATCTTTATAAGATGTTTCGGAAAAATGTAGAATTACAACCTTAACCCACAGGACCGTGGAATATGGATTTATTAAATGACCCCCCTTTTTCACTTATACTCCAAAAAAAAATAACGATATAATAAATTTCGATAAAAAATGGTTTAATTAGTCTTTTCTTGTCGTTTCTAAACATATTATATCAAAATATTGCTGTTTTATACTATCCAAAATTTTTACCCAGTGATATACATAATTCGCTTCATGAATACCACATTTACCAGTGGGTAAAAAATTTGGATTTGACATGACATCATGAGTCAGATTATCACGTCGTGAAAAAAAAAGACGAAAATAGATGCACTCATTTATATCTTTTTTTATGCTAATAGAGGTTTCTCAACAAGACACGAACGAACGAAACTCTACGAACGTAATGACGGGGATACATTATTTAAGTATACGAAAACATGCAAATTAACGGCTAGCTAACCTGTTTCTGGGGATCGAGCTTTTAATATTAAAGATTTGATGGTAGACATAAGTATTTGTTCTTGTTTTGAATGTCAAAAATTCATAAAACCAGTAATTTGCTCTTCGTGTAGATAGGTAGAATTTCGTTAAGTTACGTTGGCTTTATTAATGATTTGATTAATCTCCCTTTGAACGTTTAAATGAAAACATTTATTACATTACAATATATTTCATTGTCAATCAAAGACGCCCGTTAAGGCAGAATAATTAACATTAATTTCATGCATTGATTACATTGATTGAAATGATTGATAAAATAAGTGACAAACAATGATATTATGTACATGAAAATATGAACTCAGACAGACAAAATTATGTTTATTTATCTAACAAGCACAGGATACAGGACTTCAAAAATTTATTATTGTTATTATCTATTCATTTATTATTTTTTTTAATTTATACTAATATTGAATATTCTTCAACTTTAATAAAGTATCAAGAAGTGCACCACATTGACTAAATGTTTAGCTCCTACCAACCTCTCCCTTTTCCCCGTGGTTTTCTATATTGATTGCTTCTTTGTTTCTAACCCCTGCCCATAATTCTTATTAACATTTCATGTTTCGTGTTTATTTAATCATCATTCCATGTTCATCGCCCTCATACAACATATATAGTGTTGCAAGGACTTAATCCCGTATAGAAAATCACGTTTTTTTTTGTATTATGACTTATAACTTTAAGACTTATTTGACACTACACAAGATTGTGGTGCGGCAATATTTGCAACCCTCTTACCAAAAGGTATTGATTGTCAATCTTGTCATTTTATGGCAAAATTTCAAACTTTTAACTGGAAATAAAAATAAAAAGGTAGGTATAACAGGAATTCACGCATCAGCTATCTCAGACTTCCTCATTCTATATACTAAAAATCAACACAAATCTTTTAAATCACATAGGAATTATATGCGAACAAAACGCTAGTTTAGTGTCATTTATCACAAATTTTGTTTAAAGTTCTGAAGACAAACTTATATGTGTGGATTTGATTTCTGCTTATTTACTATATCACATTTTTTTCTCAATTTTCTGAAGACCATTTCCGACACAATTAAGTGGAATAAACTTCGACATTAATTATTACTACATATATTTCAAAACTTCATTTGACTGGTATATATTTATTTCCAACTATTTTGTGAATAGCTGAATAGATTAGAGGATGGCGCTCGTTTTCAACCACAACAAAGTCGGCGTTGAGAATACATCAACGACGGTCACAGTGCCAGATGATCCAATTGCCCGGCTTATGTATTACCTACAATGTATGTGTACCGTCCTGAGTCTAAATGAGCCTAACATAAATCGTCTATCAAACTGGCAAAATTATTTTCTTCTGGATGACGAGGAAAAGATATTAGTGGCGCTTCTGTGTGCGAAGTTAAACCCAGTCGACCTGAATGGACAGTGCCTGTTCAAAGATGAGGATGTAAGATCAATAGCTAACCGAAATAACGAATTTTTCAATATTAATGCCGAAACTTTGACATTTGCGGCAGCCGAGTCAGTTGTAGTTGGACAGAAACGTGTTGCTGTGAAAAAAGTGATGTTCTACAACTCCTATTGGTTGAACCGATTTTACATAGAGCCGATGAGGTTTTGTGCAAGACTTCTTGAACAAAACGAGGCAAATAGTCGGAGGACAACCCAGCCTGCTATCACATACAACCAACCATCTTATTCAAGACCGTCATATCAACGACAATATTCTGACGATGACTGCTGCTGTACTATATTGTAGACAAACAACTGCTTGAACAAACCTGCATTGTAAGCCGGTAAATTGATTGTCATTGTAAAAGCCGGTAAATGGATTTCTTTGTGGATTTTCAAGTATAAACTTTCTGCAAAATGTTTCGTCTTTGTGTGTTAAAAGAGCTAATTCTTTACCCGTGTTAGCTTTAAATGTTGAAGACAAGTTAAGCTCTGTGGATATTTTAAAAGATTGTACGTAGTCGTATAGTTTACAGAGTCATTTAGTTTTCTGATGATAACTTATAATAATGTAGTAGTACTAACAGTGTTAACAATAACGACAGACCTTGTATTTCTGTGTTGGAAGAAACTTAAACTGTTTTACATTGTACCATTTTCTCATAGCATATCAATAGTTAATAAATAATTTAAAGAAAATAGAGTTCAATACTTTTTTTGTCGCTGATTTATGTTTGTGTTGTCGCGTACTCTTAGTCCACATCTTACTCCTCAACTTAAAGAAGCAGAGGTACCAATGGGATATCCGAATGTCAAAAGTCCGAAAGGGCAGAGACAAAACCAGTAAACACCAACAAGAACGGGACAAAAACAGACAACATGTGAAATATGGAAATACAAAATAACTAAATATCAATCAACAACGCGAACCCCTGTCGAAACAAAAGTGCAATCATCAGCTACTGGCTACTAAACCTGTGTTGTTTTCTCTGGTATGGACTGTTTATTTCTGGCTTTCGAATTTTTGACATTCAAATGCCCTCTTATATCCTCTTTGCTTTCTGTTTTATTACCTTTAATTATAAAGTGCTTGTACATGTATGCGAATTAACAGCTTGGTCAGAATCATTAAATGCAAAATCGAAAAGTTAACTAAGCTCAGAAAAAAAAATGACTTTATGTTTAAGGTGATAAGAATGCTTCCCTCTTTCTTAGATAAGTACAAATTTTATTTGTTATCACAAAGCGTATGTACAAATTGAACACCAATATAATAAGTGATCTTTAATATAATGATATTTTTAAAAGCGATTGCCTACATAACTATAGATTACATAGGTTTTACTTGGAAATAAAATATGATAAATGATAAAAAAGACTTTTAGTCTGTGTGCTTGTAAACAATTAATGAGCAAAGATGGCACTCGTTTTCAATCGCCAAAAAATCGGCGTGGAGAAGACCGGAATACCAGATGATCCGATAGCGCGGCTCATGTATTACTTGAGTTGTATGTGCGGCGTGTTGAGCCTGGATGAACCAAACTTAAACCGTTTGTCACATTATGAAAATTATTATTCACTAGACGAAGCAGAAAAAATTGTACTTGCAATTCTCTGTTTGAAGTTAAACCCAGCCGATCTGAATGGCCTGTGTCTCTTTAAAGACGAAAATATTGGAGGCGGTGGTAATACGTTTTTTAACATCAATGCAGAGTCTTTGACATTTGCTGCAGCCCAGTCCGTCTTAGTCAGACAGAAACGCGTGACGGTGAGGAAGGTCATGTTCTTCAACACCTGTTGGTTAAACCGATACTACCTGGAGCCGATGGCGTACTGTGCTAGACTTAGCTGAGAGGAGGAGCACGCGAGCAATTAGCTACTCGACGTCATCCGATGATGGTTGCTGCTGTGCTATCCTGTAAAGAACACTGACAGCTTTTAAAAATATGGCAAATAAACACATGCTATTATCGATTAAATTCCCGAACATTTGTATATATAACCGATGTATAATGGAAAAACGGTACTTCTTGTCAGAAAATATCGTACTGCTTTCAAAATGCCTATTCTACGCCCCTTATAACTGACATTATATACTGAAAACAATGAGGAAAATAATGTTTGTGGTTTCCATATGAAAGTGAAGAAAAATATTATTTGGTATATTCTGATCTTCAAAATGATTTGGATATAGATATAAACATGAATTGGCGATTTGTTTCTTCATTCATATGAAGCAGACTTCTTACAATCACTTCTAGACAAAAAGGACCGCAAACTTGCTTTATCCTTCAATCTCACATTTCGTTATATTGATGATGTCCTTTCACTAAACAATCCTCGATTTGGTGACTATTTACATCTCATATATCCGAAGGAACTTGAGGTAAAGGACACTACAGATTCTAGGAGGTCTGCTTCATATTTGGATCTATTTCTCGAAATTGACACACAAGGAAGGCTTTGTACAAAGCTCTATGACAAACGTGATGACTTTAACTTTCCAATAGTTAACTTTCCCTTTCTGTGTAGCAACATTCCGTCCGCTCCAGCATATGGAGTTTACGTATCACAATTGATTCGTTATTCCAGAGCATGTGGGGAGTACAACGACTTCCTTGATAGAGCTACACGGCTGACAAGCAAATTGTTAACACAGGGGTACGTTGCTCACAGGTTGTTGTCATCACTCAAGAAATTTTACGGACGACATCATGTGCTTGTATGCAAATACGGAATTTCTATCTCTCAGATGAGCACAGATGTTGGTTTGACATAGAGTTTTGTAATGTCATCCTTTCCGGATTTGACCAACACTTAATCGATCTTTGGCAACGTGACGGGTGTGCTATAGCAAGCAGGAACTGCTTACTCTTCCGGAGCACCTGAGTTCACTCTCGTTTCGACTTGAGTTCGCGTTGCTGAATGCGGTTTTGTTGGTATGTGTGTGTGTTTTATGTTGTTATGTGGTTTGTTTTGTTGTGATGATTTTTTGTCTACCGGTTTTGTCTTAATAAAGACTGGATGATTTACTATCTGAATCTAGCATTTTGTACCCAAAGGTCCCTTCGATCAAGCTATAATGGTTGTTAGTATGTTCTACGTCGTTATCACAGTATGAAAAGAGCTAATGGGAGAATAAAGTTGTCAAACGTCAAACGTGTCTTATATTGTAAAACAGCGAGCAGCGACCACTGGTCACATTGAAGGATGCTGGCTGTTTTCCTTTGCACATTTTTTAAATTGTCGTTTGTATTGTTACGTACAATGTAGGTTGTGTTGCGTATACTTATTTTACATCTCATTATCTTTAATTTATAACATGTTTTGTCATTCAGTGCATTTAAGGTAGTCTGTCTCCTTCTTTTTTGGCTTGCGAAGCGATATGTATTACTTTACCCACGTCGTTGCAATTAAGTTTAGAACATTTGGAACCTTATTGACCTTGACCTTGTATGACTTTTCAAAATATATGACAGCAATGTTAAAATTCATACATAAGTCTTAAGTTAATGAAACTTTGTATGCCTATGCAGCATTGTAAGCTAAGCACATTTGCATGTGACCTTGAATGTTCGGTTAAATGACCTTGGCAAGTTTTGAAACAACTAGTATAAAGAAATGCTAAAGTTATATTATGAGAAGCTTCTTATTTAGTAATAGGTTGATAAAACTTGGTTTGCATATGCAACAACAGTGGTTTAGCAGATTTGCATACCTCTTTGAATTTTTGGGTTGAGTGACTTGCCCGATTTCAATACAATAGCAACCTTTATGAGCACCTCTATATATCAGAATTAATAAAACTTAGAATGCTTATGCATCAGAAATAAACAATTATGATTACATCTTTATTTTTTTGCCTTGGATTCTCTGTTGAGTGAATTTGATAGTTTTCAGTAACACTCAATGAGTAAGAGAATGAGATTGATTTTTGATACATAATTGTATAAAGGCTAATAAAGGAATTGTATTTTTGATGATGCCATCGACCGAGAGGTACTTTTTTATTTTTTCGAAAATGTTTAATTTTTCATCATTGTACAAAATGATAAATCAATTCTTACCAAAATATCAACAAAGAAGTATTCAATTCTGCACAAATAAATTAAATAGACAAATGCTATTTTTGTAAGTCATTACCATATGAAGATTCTTTCAAGTGGTTTAAAAAATGTCATTGAACAAACCAAACAACCATATGTCTATGCTTTTGTCATCTAGATCAGTATTGTTTTGCTAAATTTAGAACAAAAGTTTGGGACTACTTACTAGTAACTATCTTAAATGTATGTCTGTATAGTTCGATCTTATCTAAAGGCCCTTTTTGCATATTTTTTAATTGGAAAGAGCTAATACCTACAGTTAGCAGCTAAAAATCCGGTAACTTTACAATTAAAGTAATTCAATGGTTTTGCCACACTTGAACAGGGACTAGAAAACCTTTGAAACACATTGAGTTTACTGTGAATGCTTTGAAGCATTTCTTTCTTAAGGAATAGATGTGTACAATGTTTCGTCATTAAGTTTTAAAACACACAATATAAAACATGTAATAGTCCATTTGAGTTCTATAAATCAACGAAAATTCTTTTAATTTTTTTTGTCTCTCAAATAAAATTTAGTTTTATAAACACAAATAAACTTTTTATTAGTATACGAGCTCTGATAACAAAACCCAAGTTGTTATCTTCTAAAACAAAAAAAGTTTGCCATATGGTCTAATGCTAAATAAAATCACCAATTTTAATAATACCTAAAATGGTGTGTCTATCTGACGTAACAGCCAGATGTTGGGCCCACCTGAACATTATTGAAAGGACTAACAATATGAGATTAGATGACCAATTATCTCCACGAAGGATTTTTAAAAGGTATAGGGAGCAAATGCTGTTCCTGGTCACTAGGTTGTACTCCCATGGATTTCTATGAAATTTTGGTCCATTTTTACCTTTATGGTCTATGGAAAACATTTTTATTAATCATGCAAAAATTTTGAATTTTTTTGCCTGAGTTCGTATGCCATTAGAAAGTCATGACATACTGAAATATTTAAAATATTTTGCAAGACGTAAATTAACAAGCCATTTTTCGTTGATTTATAAAACTCAAACGGACTTTTTTTATATAAGGAAATGTTATTACTTGCACATTTACTTTCTAAATAGGTTTGAAAATTAAAATATTTTAAAGTCACGTATCCATTCCTTCAAAGTGATTTATCTAAACATTATCGATACCACGTGATGTAACTCCATATAGATTATCAAGAATTAAAACCAAAAGTATCAGGAACTCCGTAACAACTTCCTCTTTCAACCAAATACCCATCCTACCTTCTAACCTACTAAAATTTTAAATGAGCTAATATTATAGTCGCATTACCCTTACAAATTTATCACAAGAGGCGTATTTTTATGCATTCATTATCCCTTAATGTCTCACAACCATGTTGTGTTTTTGTTACTATCCTAAGATCGAAATGGAACAGGGTGGTTGAACACCATAAAACCCATCCTTCCAAGTCCCCCTTGGTGGAGCGGGACGTGGACTTAAAACCTTATTTAACATGTTTTTTAAATGCTTGTGTTACCAGTATGTTAAGGCTATCGCGATCTTCAATTTCTGTGGTGTGCCTGCCTTGTTTTGCCTTTTATTCTTTGACATTTAAATTCTGCATTTTTATTGGTGGTTACTTACCTTATGGTGGAAATTCTCTCACACTCAAGTCAATGATGCTTTAAAGGCATTAGATTTTCAGTTTAAATTTTCGAACTATAAAGATAATTCGACTTCCTGGCATAGGCTTTCGTAAGTTTTTTTTTTTATTTCTAACTGTTCAACTTTTGTTGTTCATTTTTTTAACGCACATGTTCGTATCGAGAACAGATAAAACTGTATTTTTAAGAACGGTTAGGTTAAATTGATCTTACATGGAATTTAATTTTGAAAAATGATATGGAAGATTATATAATCCGTATTTAATCAGTGTACTTGTTAACAACTAATAAGGTCGGATAAAAAATTTGTTCAATCGCCAAAAACAAAACAAAAATGGCGTCGAAGAGACCAGAACAACAGTCAGAGTGCCAAATGATCCAATTGCATGGCTTATATATTACTTAAATTTCATGAACACCGTCTTGAACTTAAATGAGCCAAACTTGAAACATTTTTCATATTATAGGAATATATCTTTTACTGGACGAAGCAGACAGAACTATTGTTGCAGTTCTCAGAGTTCTCTGTATGAAGTAAAACCTAGTCGCTCTATATGACATGTGTCTTTTTAAAGATGAAGATGTTCGATCCATTGGAAGCAGCAATAATGAGGATTTTTTTTCAATATAAATGCCGAGTCGTTGACATTTGTGGCAGCTCAATCCATTTTAGTTGGACAGAAACGGCTTGCAGTAAAGAAGGCTACTCATACTGGGTGAATTGCTAGAACTACTACCTTATTCAGATTATTTATTTGTCTTCACTTTTGCTGCCAAAATATATTATTTTCATCATAATCAGATCCAGATTATTCTTGAAAAAAAAGGCTCCTCTTCGTACAAAATGGTCGGTCGTTTGTTACTGGCTCCTAGGATTGCAATGGAAGATGAAGGTTTGACGAAATTAAAACCCCTAACGTCAAATACGTCTCAAGTTTTCATTCAATATCAAATATTAACTGAAAAAAATCCCCAAACCTCTTTCAGTTAATGATGCCAGCATCCAATTTGGAGGGAATGCTTTGGAGACACTCCTTCGTTGATAAAGCACTTAATATGCCATTTATAAAATTGAAAATGGCTTCAACTTTTAGTAAATCCGATCAATGGCGATGGCGACTGGTCGTGTTAAGAACATATGAGAAAAATTCATCACCTCCTCGGTAAGCAAAGTCATATATTGTTTGGTTGACTTGGATTAAACAACCTTTCGACACGAACCATTTTTATCTCGTCTGAGGACTTAGGTCTTTTTTTCAGGCCGTAAACTTTTTTTAAAGAGTTTTGTGGATGATGAATTGCTTGACAAGTACAATAGCTAGGCATCTGATATTGGGTAGACAGACAGTGAGTTGATGTTATGGTCTACTTAACTGTCATCATGCAGTGTGACCCTGACCCTTTTTCACACTGCATTGGCTTTATAACCTCGGGTCTTTTATTTAGGCGGTACACCTTTTTGTTAGACTTTTGCGGACGATGAACTGCTTGAAAAGTATAATAGCTAGGCATCTGATTTTGGGTATACAGACAGTTGAGGTTATGGTCTACGCAATTGTCACCATGCTTTGTGACCCTGACTACATTTTCATGCTCAAGTGACTCTGTGAACTTCGGTCTTTTTTAAGACTTTTGCAGACAATTAATTGCTTTAAATGTATAATAATTGATATAATATATGTGTACTATGTTACAACCTTAGATTGTCTACGAGGAGGCTTAACTAAGCAACCGAAAGCTAGATTTTAATCTAGCCTAGGTGGTCTAGTGGTCTAGGGCACTGGACACAGTGCAGGCGAAGTTGCAATAGATGACAGAGTAAGGGTTCGATTCCAGCTCAACCCCATGCTGGATTTTCCAGTGTCAACGGCTTTAAAAAGATGATATTCATCACTGTTTGCACACGGACAATCCTTTCTAACTTTGCAGCTCACCATATCCATTCTATTTTATATCAATTAATTTATTTTTTTGATTATTTACCTGTCCAGTAAATTTCAGCAGGCTCCGATTTTGACTAACTTGTTTAGAAGTACCTGTTTTTAAGTAAGGTTATGACGTTATTGTGGTTGAAAATTATTTATTATACTGATGAAGGACATACGAATGTCCGAAATATCTATATTCTTTAAATTATTTAACATCAATTGGTAATGTTGTGTACATTTTCAAGACCCTATTAATTAATTTACAGAGCTGTACCATTTATATAAACGTATAATAGCTAGGCATCTGATATTGGGTATACAGACACTTTTGGCGTTTAGATTAAAGAAGCAAAGAAGCACCAATGGGGCATTCGAGTGTCAAAAGTCCGAAAGGGCAATGGCGAAACCGGTAAAAACGACCAAGAACAGCAAGAAATGAAAGCTTAGGTAGTTGATGTGATCGTGCCGGCTGGCGAGATATACTTTAAGGGGCAACACTTGTCTTATAGTTGGGGGAGAGAGGGCTGGGATTTTCCAACCTGATGATATTTTTTCTGACAAAGATGAAATCCAATAATGTTTTCCAAGACATTCAGAATACTTAATTATTTTACAAACTAATTAGTTATTTGTTGATATGCATGTCCATTTATATTGAATGGATGATAGCTATAATATTCTTACCATTTGTGGAGGTATTTTGTTTTGGTTCAGGGTGTAGATAGTATGAGTAAAAAGTAATTTGGCGAGTTAAGCGAGGCTATTAAATCCACAGGGTTTTGAAGCTCAAGGCCCCTTTAAGCTCCGATAAAAATTGTGCAATGTGCTAAATCCTGTATGTTGGGCATTCCCAGTGAGAAATTTGATTACCATATATTATTTTTGTTCAGTATTCTGGTCATTACAGTAAACAAAGTATATCATTGCGAGACATCAAGGGATGACCCATGTCCATTATAACAGTTAAGGATTAAAGGTCTTGACCTCCATCGTTGTAAAACTTTTATTTTAGAATCTTCTTGATTTACCCTAATGAAGCAGCAAATTTTATGGCATGTATGCATATTGCAAGAGCTCTTTATTTCTTGCTTCAAATTGTTTATATTCAGCCAGGAAGATCAATGGATGATTTTTATATATTTTTTTTTAATTTTCGCAGTCACTTTAATACATTATGTTGTTGTCATTTAGCAAAAGTTCCTTCATTTTAATTTGTTTTTCTTTCTTTGAAATTGAGCTAAATTTCTAACTGTCGTACATGCAAAGATCTCTGATCTGAATTTCAAAAGTATTGTCGTTATTTTGATGGTGTTTTTTTGTCTTGACAATATTCGTTCAAACATCTAGAATGTTGGCTATCCTTTGTCAAAAATGTACAGATTTTGTCTCAGTGTCAACGGTTTCCATGTGTCTCTTCCTTTTTGATCTGTAAATTATATCAAGCAACATACATGCAGTTACATTTAAAGTTTCCCAAATAAAGTTGTCTTCTTCATTCTTCTAATTCTTTTCAAATTTGCATTATTGTTATAAAAAAAATGTGATTTTTTTTATATTATTTAGATCCATTAATTTTTTTTTGTATAATTGAGTGAATATTTTTTGTAAAAACTCCACCCCAACCATAAGAATATGGTTCATGCGTTATTGGATTATGCTTCTCTTGGACTCATGTTTATGCCATTGGCATTGAAGTACAAGATGCCATTAAAAAAACCTTTCGTTTTGGAAAGTCCTGCTTACCACTCTTTATGCTGGCGTCACACTGTCCCGATTTTGACATACGATGGACACACGAATGTGAAAATTTCAACTTCGTGCGAAGTTAGTCCCGAACTTGCAAAAAATCAAAATCAAAACCGACGTGTATACGATTAGA
Source organism: Arcuatula senhousia (assembly GCA_963971305.1). Classification (NCBI taxonomy): domain Eukaryota; kingdom Metazoa; phylum Mollusca; class Bivalvia; order Mytilida; family Mytilidae; genus Arcuatula; species Arcuatula senhousia. The sequence continues at coordinate 14,383,465 of OZ020311.1, read as the reverse complement.
ACCGATGGCTAAGCGATCGGAAAAGTAGCACATACGAATAGCTGCGAACCGATTACGAAGTTGTTACGATGTTATCAAGATTAGTCGAGAAGTAGTTCCGAAGGAGACACGAAGTTATACGACGGCTGTACGACGTCGTGTTTAGCATACGATGAGTCTACGAAGCATCACGATGGGTATACGAAGTATGAAATGTAAGAACGCGATTTGCAATAAGATTATATAGTTTAGTCTATATAAATTGTCCTTTGCAGCCTCTAATTAGTATTTATGGACAACAAGTTATAACTATATTTTATTGACCGGGTTGGTCACGGGTCAATTATTTCGGGCTTCTTCATTTAAATCTTACCTAAAAGATAGATAAAATTAAGCTCCGCACAACCTTGCGAATAAAAAAGAGTAATTAAACGATGGCCCCTCAAGCAAACCCCTGCTGTCCATGATGTCGATCAGTAGGAGTAGATAAGACATTTGATCTAAAGCTAATATGTAGAGCCTGTTAAGATAGAACAAAAAAGATGACGCTACTTAATCTTGTTTTGTTCGTGTGAGTTGACCGAAGCACACATAATCTGAAAACAAGAAGAATATGTTGTAACTATGTAGAAAGTTTAACATTTTTAGCTGTTGCGAACGAATCTTGAACAAAGCGAGACCACCTTATAATACATAACTTCGTCACCGGTCCTATACCGGTATCTAAGTCCAAAGGTCCCGTGAATATTTGCGGACCGAAACGGAATGTAAACTTGATCTCAGTAACCCGTAATGGTGGAATGGCATACAGTACATACCAAAAAGCAGTTTAATAACTATAATTAAGGGTTTAGAAAAAAATGTGGGAAACTGATATTTCAGTGAATTTCCAAAGTTCAAAGGGTCCTGTAAAAAATTGCGGACCATAACAACGCGTTAACTTGATCTTTAACTCATCATGGTAAGACTCACATACCAAAATCAGTTTAAAGTTTAATATCTATATATAATATTTTTAAAAAAGTGCGGAAAAGTTATTTTGACAGCGAGACGGCCAGACAAACACACGGGCGGACGGAGTGCAAGCCTAAAGTCCCCTTCGGCTTTTGTCGGTAGGGGACTGATATAAACTAAAGAAAGTTTAACATGTTTAAACCTTTATTTCTGAATTTCTTATTAAAAGATGCCACAAATGCCTGGACGAGGACGCGAAAGAGGGAAGCGCCTGGCTGGAAAGAACAGGACGAAAAGAAAAGCGTCATCCAGACTGTCTTCGCTTTGTTTTGTCTTTTCTTCATGTACTTTTGAGACTGATCATTCTAGTTCCATTTTTTTAATTTCCTTTATCAATTTTCGAAACTAAAAAAATATTAATAGAGAATTAATGAGGATACTTGTATTATAAGCTGCTGTCTTTTAAGTCTTCCTCCTGCTGCATTTTAATTATGAGGAAAAAAAACAGAGCTATACATGTACTAACTTTTCTTTTTCTAAACGATTAATTGTTACACACACGTAACTGAAATGGATTAATAAATGACCCTATAAGGCACTTTTGACACGTTTGATATTTTTTTTACTTCAGAAATCGTACTGCTTTGACCAGTGCCGTGTTTCCATCTCCGTGCCATTACTCTATGCCATTACATTAGTTACGACGGATATACGAATTCAAAGCGAGGTCTTCGCGACGCCGTGTTTCCTTCGCACCACCTTCGGGGAGCTTCTCGTTTTATTCGTGCCGCCATCGTAATATAAATTAAGCCGAAGACACTTAAAAGGCAACACGATATCAGAAGATGCTTTCACGAAGGCATTACGATAGAAAAGATGGATTAACGAACACAGCACGAACAAGCACCTTCGCACGAACCTTCGGGAGTTTTTTAACATGTTAAAAAATTAGGAAGGCATTACGAAGTTGCTCCCGAAGTTGGAATATATCAACCGATGGTGCTACGATGGTAAAAGATGGCAACACGAATAGCGCGATTTGAATACGATCACTCCCGATTTTAAAAATATCCATAATCGTGTTTCCATCGGGGTCAAAATCGGGATAGTGTGACGCCAGCATTAGAATTATCATTGTAGTCTGGTGGTTTCTTTCAAAGATATTCTTCTAAGGATTTCCGGTTATCCCTCATACAGCTGGTTGCCTGAGATGACTCGACTGCATACCTAGCTGCTAATGTGGTATTCCCCGCTATGGAGTCTTTATGTTTGACTTGCTTTTGGTGCATTGTGGATGATTTATATACGTACCCACACCTTTGTTCTTACCCGTTTAAATTTCAAAATTGTCAGAACCATTAGTTTATTCCTATCCAAGACATAACTTGATCTTAGACACAATTTAGTTTCCAGTTTGGCATTTTTTAATTAATTATTCTATGCTCTTCATATTCATAAATTGATTGGCATTTCCAATCTTTTGGTAGAGTGCCTCTTACGAGTTTTAAATAGATTAAACGCGCGTCAGGCGTACTTAATTTTTTTTTGTCTGGAGCTTTGTTGTAATTTTTAATTCTTGATTGTACACATTTCCTCCACTTATAAATAAGTATTTCCTGCATTCCCTGTTTTGGCTGAATACATTTCAATTGAATTTGTCATTCAGGTTTGCTTTCTAAGTCTTGTAGCCGTTTGATCAGACGCTTGGTAAATCCGGGGGTCCGAGTAAAATGGATACCACAGCAATCCTCGACAGGAACGCAAAGATCTCTTCTTTACCTCATTCCAAAATGTTGATGCCGGAGAAAGATAATTTCAGTGAAATAAAACATCATTATCATCTATAATCATCCGAGATGATAGAAATCACAATTGCAACAAAGTTCCAAGCAATTAATTTTGCTACGCCTTACGTGTGTTTTTTTTCTATTCAAGACTCACCAGAAGCGCTCCACCCAAAGTTGAAAATGCAAAAAAAACTTTATTAATATGAAGAAAACAGAACAATTAAACCTAAAAATCCGAACTTGGAACCAAATTATGACCAATATCAATCAATGTTTGGGGTTGAATGAAGCTTAAATGGGTAATTTCTTGGCCTTGAAATGTTTTTCTACACAATGCCGGAGCGGGCTAGCTTCGAGGAATAAAAACCCCACAAGCAGCGTTAACAATCACGGATGTTTGAAATCAAAATTTTAACCAAGCTCCAGACATTTATAAGAACATCTTCAAGATACTCCATGCCAAATTTCATGTCTGAATCATTAACTGAAAGATGTTTTAAGCAATCTGCTGGACTGCAACCATTGACTTAAATTGCCCGTACCAAGTCAGGACCAGAGCAATCTTCAATTTCTCCATATCTTGTTTTGTCTTTTCTTCTTTGACATTTGGGATTGGTTAACGAAAGTATTTAGTTTAAAATTCGAAGATCGTCGATTAGATTTTGGTAAGAAACAAAATGATATTTGAAATTTGACGAAGAGTATTGTTTATTTTAGGTTTTCCTAAACAATAGTTTTAAGACTTTTTGTTTTGTCTGGAGTATTTTCTTTTATTTCACGAAATTTTAAAATGGTAAGAAATAAGAAATTTTAGCAAAAGAGATAACTCGAACAATTCATCCTTTCTAGTGACAATCAAACGGACGATGGATTCAAATTAAATTGAGCATAATATTTTATGATTTTTTTTTGCGTCCTGTCTTTTTTCAAATTTTACCGTAGCAATCTGCAATAAAAATCAAATGATTTTTTCCTTCATGTCTAATTAGGTAAGAAAGAAGCAAAGGTGTACCAAGGGGGTAATCAAACGTCTTTATACCAAAAAGACAAAGACAAAATTGGTAGACATAAGAATCATTTCAAACCACTCATCAAACAAAAACACACATAACAACTAAGCAACATGAAGTCAGGTCAAAGAACGTGAAGACATGAGCTCCAGAAGAGTAAGCAGTTCCTGTTTGCTATTGCATACCCGTCACATTGCAAAAGATCGATTTTGTCTTGGTTAAAGCCGAAAAGGTTTAAACCAACATATGTGTTCATCTGAGTGATGACAACAACTTGGGAGCAACCAAACCCTATGTTTACAACTTCTCACTCGTTAGCCGTGAAGAAATGCCCTGGAATAACAAATCAACTGTGATAGGAAACTTCATATGCTGAAACGGACAGAATGTTGCTACATAGAAAGGGAAAGTTGACTATTGGAAAGTTGAGTTTTGGTTCAGAAGACAACGTATGTTGTTGACCATTTGGTTGACCGCTGACCATAGTGGGCCAACGTGTGTGGAGAGTGCCACGCTTTATGCACGTAAAAGACCCCTTTGTGGACCGCCAAGTAGTGCACGACATAGGCTAAATTTTCCGCCCCTACCCACCTCTCCCCTTTTCCTGTGGCTCTTCAAAATTTACCGGTCCTTTGTGTCCCACCCCACCCCCATATTTCATTTATCATCATCATTTTATGTTCATTTTATCATCCTTTCATGTTCATCGCCTGTAAATAACCTATATAGCGTTGCACGGGCGTAAAACACTAACTCACTCACTCACGCATTGTTTTTGCACTTACCATACCACTGTCCCATTTGTATAGCACGGAAACATTATGTACCTGTTTTTGATTACTTTCTGTTATTTGGATTCTTCGTCCCGGTTCCGTAAACAATCACATATTTTGTTTGTTTTTTTTTGTTCTATATGCTAATATCGCCAATTTTTTTTTCGGTCCACAAACAGACGTAGACTATCAGTAAAATTGATAAAAAGCTTTCAGTTTTCAGTTTTCGAGATAAATGTGACCCACAGAACAGTAGAATTTTGGTGGTTATTAGCTCTATCATACCGGACAAAAAGTGTCCAAACAAGGTATAAAATGCACCATTTTGTTAGTCAAAAACCATGCTGTAAGCATTGAATTCATATTGCTGTAATTAGATTTTACAATGAGATTGAATATTATTTTGTAAGGTACGATATAAATAAAAAAACGGTGTAAGATCAAATCGATTAGTATAGATGAGGTACAGATAAGCACACTGTCTATGGCCCAGGGTCTACTGGCTTTTTGGCTAAAGTTTTTGCCGTTATTGTTTTCGTTGCTCTAGTAATATTTGAAATGTACGTGTGCTTTTTAGGACCATAAAACATTAATTGATATGTATTCTAAGAAAACTAATCGACGGTTATTCAGAAAGCTACATAAATACGCATACAATCGAGCCTCAAAACTACCTATGCATGTTTGAGCTAAAACTTTATAGCAGTAACGATACATATTACGATCAATATGATAATTATTCGATGACAAATACATATAGATTTCCACACAAGACCATTAAAAATTTAAATTCTCTATAAACCTACTCTAGTCTTTTACACACACAAAGAAAACATAATATAAAAAAAAAAATCAATTTTCTATAATAACTTCTATTGTTTAATGTCATTATATATAAATAAATAAATAATCTGAATGTCATCTCATGTTAGTTAAAAGGGTGGAGCTAATGACATATTGTCTACGGCAAACTCATTTTTTTACCCCCCCCCCCCCATTTAATTTTTTTGGTGTCAATTAGACCAAAATGCAATAAAATAAATATTGAAAAACAAATTTTGCCTCAAAAGTAGTTTATTTTGATCAAAATAGTTCGACAATATTGATTGATATTTTAATTACCTGCATTACGTGACATTGACACAGATTTAAACTGAGTAGTTTTAACGCGGTTACTAAGCGGAATCTCAGGTTTTGTCCCCCAATACATTTATATGTGAAAAAAATACCAATATTTTTCGTGTTAACCATATAAATCACATTCAAAACATAATTCGGGCAATAATGATAAACATTTTTGTCAAATTTATTCATTAAGTAGCTTTAATATTCGGTTGCCGTTCTAATTTTCTTCCGAGCTAAAACTTCGAGAAACAGATTATGCACCACGTGCAAGAACTACATGTATGGAAGTTTTCAATCAAAGAAAGAATAGTGCGCATGCTTGCAGCTCATCTTCATCTCATGAATATGAATTTTTGTAAAGCTTTACAAATATTATATATTTTTCAATTTTTGAAGTAATAAGATACCCTAGTGGCATTTTGAACGTTTTTATCTTTCTAAATAAACAAAACGAATAGTCTGACGACAACTTTTTGGTTTTACAAAAAAAAAAAAAAAATCGTAGACAATATATGCCTTTAAATCAAACATTTGTATGCTTACTATAATGTAATTTTGTTATATTATTGTTGGCAAATTTCAACTTTTTATAACTGAAAACAAAAATAAAAAAGGTAGGTATATAAGAAATCAATGCATAAGCTGTCTTCAACTTCCTCATCTTTTGTTCTAAATAAGTAACCGAAATATATCAAATTACGTAAGAACAAAGGATAAATGGAGTCGAACATCACATCTTTTGTTTAAAATTTCGTTAGACAAAGGTAGAAATGGACTAACTTGCCGCTGAATTATTTAACCAACAAGTTTTTTCGACTGGTACATCTGTTCAAAACATTTAGTATGCGAAAACACTTTTGACTACATAAGTGTCGGTGGACTAAATTTCCTTACTTATAATATACTACAAGTAGATATATTTTACAACTATTTTGTGATCTGATCGAGTGAGGATGGCACTCGTTTTTAACCACAACAAAGTAGGAGTTGAAAACACAACTGTTACGGTCACAGTACCAGATGATCCAATTGCCCGGCTGATGTATTACCTCGAGTGTATGTGTACAGTGTTGAGTCTAAATGAGCCCAACATAAATCGTCTGTCAAACTGGCGAAATTATTTTCTTCTTAACGACGAGGAAAAGATATTAGTTGCACTTCTCTGTGAACAGTTAAACCCGGTCGCCCTAAGTGGAATGTGTCTCTTCAAAGACGAAGATGTAAGATCCATAGCTAACCGAAATAACGAGTTTTTCAATATAAATGCTGAAACGTTGACATTTGCGGCAGCTGAATCAGTCGTAGTTGGACAGAACCGCGTTGCGGTGAAAAAGGTCATGTTCTACAATTCTTATTGGTTGAACCGATACTACATCGAGCCGATGAGGTTTTGTGCCATACTTCTTGGACAAAACGAGGCAAATAGTCGAAGAACAACGCAGCCTTCTATCACATACAACCAACCATCTTATTCAAGACCGTCATATCAACGAAAATATTCTGACGATGACTGCTGCTGTACAATATTGTAGACAAACAGCTGCTTGAACAAACCTGCATTGTATGCCGGTAAATGGATTGTCATTGTAAGCTTTTCAGGTATAATCTTTTCCCTAAATGTAACGTCTTTGTGTGTTAAAAGAGCTAGGTCTTTACTTGTGTAAGCTTGTTTTGATGAAGACTATTTAATTGCTTAAGTTTAGCTCTCTGTTTTTTTTTCAAAGATAATTTTGTAGTCGTTTTGTAGTCATTTATTTTTCTAATGATAGCTTATAATAATGGAGTAGTACAAACAGTGTTAACAAAAACGACAGACCTTGTATTTCTGTGTTGGAAGAAAACATTGTACCATTTTCTCATAGTATATCAATAGTTAATAAATATTTATATTAAAGGAATTAGAGTTCAATTCTTTTTTTTTGTCGCTGATTTATGTTTGTGTTGTCGCGTACTTTTAGTCCACATCTTACTCCTCACCTTAAATCATCAGCTACTGGCTACTAAACCTGTGTTGTTTTCTCTGGTATGGATTGTTTATTTCTGGCTTTCGAATTTTTAATGACATTCAAATGCCCACTTATATCCACTTTGCTTTCTGTCTATTACCTTCAATTATAAAGTGCTTGTACATGTATGCGAACTAACAGCATGGTCAGAATCATTAAATGCAAAATTGAAAAGTTAACTAAGCCCAGAAAAAAACCCAATAACTTTATGTTTAAGGAAATAAGAATGCTCCCCTCTTTCTTAAATAAGTACAAATTTTATTTGTTATCAAAAAGCGTATGCACAAATTGAAAACCAGTATAATATGTTATCTGTAATGATATTTTAAAAAACGATTACTTACATAACTATAGATTACATAGGTTTTACTTGGAAATAAAATATGATAAATGATAAAAAAAAGATTTTTAATCTGTGTGCTTGTAAACAATTAATGAGCAAAGATGGCACTCGTTTTCAATCGCCAAAAAATTGGCTTGGAGAAGACCGGAACGACAGTCTCAGTAACAGAGCTAGATGATCCGATAGCGCGGCTGAGTTGTATGTGTGGCGTGTTGAGCCTGGATGAACCAAACTTAAACCGTTTGTCAGATTATGAAAATTGTTATTCACTGGACGAAGCAAAATAATTGTATTTGCATTTCTCTGTTTGAAGTTAAACCCAGTCGATCTGAATGGCCTGTGTCTCTTTAAAGACAAAAATATTGGAGGCGGTGGTAATACATTTTTTTAACATCAATGCAGAGTCTTTTACATTTGAGGCAGCTCATTCCGTCTTAGTAAGACAGAAACGCGTGGCGGTGAGGAAGGTCATGTTCTTTAACACCAATTGGTTGAACCGATACTACCTGGAGCCGATGGCGTACTGTGCTAGACTTATTGAGCAACACGAAGCTGAAAGGAGGAGTACGCGAGCAATCAGCTATTCGACGTCATCCGATGATGGTTGCTGCTGTGCTATCCTGTAAAGAACACCAACAGCTTTTAAAAATATGGCACTATGGATATATTACAAATAAACACATGTTATTATAGATTTGATTTCCCGAAGCTTTGTATATACCGTATAAGTGGTTATTTTCGCGGTGATTTAATTTTCGCTTTATTCGCGACCAACAACGGGACGCGAAAATTAAAACTCGCTAAATATTAATTGCCTATATAAAGTGTTATAATATATTCGTAACCGCGAAATATATATTACGCGTAAATAAAATCATCCCCTTTTTCAACAAAATCGCGAACTTTTCCACCCGCGAAAAAAACCACTTATACGGTATAACCGATGTATAATGGAAAAAAGGTACTTCTTGTAGGCAAATATCGTACTGCTTTCAGAGGCCTATTCTACGCTTCTTATAATTGACATTATATACTGAAAACAATGAGGAAAATAATGTTTGTGGTTTCCATATGAAAGTGAAGAAAAATATTATTTGGTATATTCTGATCCTCAAAATGGTTTGGATATACATATAAACATGAATATAATTTTTTCCTCAATTTTATCTGATTTTTATTATCTTGATTTTTTGAAAATTGTGAGCTGTTATTCTAGTCTGATGATTGCGAGATAGAAATATGCTTGAACGTTATTATGAATAATATTATACACAGTTTTCGAAATGATTTGGATATGAATGCTATTGATGGATTACTCCTATAAATATGAATATATACAGCATAACAGTAACCCTTTTCAGCACTTTGATTTTTTAAAAATCAGGTTGGGTAATTTCTGGTTGTGGACAGATTTGTCTTACCCGAACGTTATCAATAATAATATGTTCTGTAATTTTCCGATCGCCTTAATCTAAAATCGTCTTAACACTAGCCCCTTTTTCTTTTTAATGCAATCTATCGATATTTTTGGTGCCGAATTCGACTCCCCTTTTGGTGTTTTTGTTTTTCTACCTTCCAATACTTTGATTCAATGCATGCAGCTGCTGTTGGAGTAACGCATCTAAAGGATGGGTTGAGATAAGACCCTTTTTCAGCCCACCACGAAAGTCAAAAATAAAATTAGGTAAATTCTATCACAAAATATCTTGTTAGAAAGGTTAATATATCTATTTTATAAAAATAAAGGTCTGTAGTTTAAAGGCTTTTTTATTTTTTAGTAGATGGTGCTTGAAATGAACCCCGCAAATTATTTTAACATTGTGCCTATGGGAAAGTGGCGCAAATGAGTGATATATATCCTTCCCGGAAGTATAGCCATGCACGCGGAACCAGCTCCATATTTTATTCAAAAACTTTTACTACTAAAATACATCTTTTATGAAAGTTTCAAGCTGGTTCCGCGTGCAAGACATACTGAAAATTCAAAAAGACTATAATTTTTGAACTTGTTGTCATAAGTTAAAAAATGTGCGAAATCTCTCCGTTTTCTTCGTTTTTCTTGAGATTAGCGGTCATTTCAATTTCAAAATTGATGTTTTAAGCGATGTATACATATGATGAGCCTTTTATAGAATTTTAAGCACTGGTTTCAAGAATTCCAGCACACAAATTCAATTTATTGAAGCCCTACCATAAAATTTGCTTTAAATCAACATGAATATTTCATTCAAAATGGGTCAACTTGGAACACGATTTTCCAAGCTATGTTCGTGCATAAATATTTAAAAGTAGTCTTTTACAACAGTACAATAATTTTGCTACAAAATTAGGTATAAAGTAACAGGCTATGAAATACTTTTTATTTTTCGCCCATAGATGGGCCAAAATAGGGCCTTATCGCAACCCATCCTTTGCAGATACAGGATAACACAATTTACATCCAGCCTAGTACTTAGTATTTTAAGATTGTTCGTCTCTCTCGGTGTTCTAATTTTTTGTTGCTTATTTTGAATAAATTTACAAAATACCTAGTTGCTATAGAACATAGATTGCGAAGGAGCAGTCTAGATCGGTCTTTGTAATACTGGATGATTTATTGTTTGAATATAGCATTTTGTACCCAAAGGTCCCTTCGATTAAGCTATAATGGTTATAAGTTAAAATTCAGATTAATGTTCTACGTCATTGTCACAGTATGAAAAGAGCTAAAGGGAGAATTAGAATTAAGTTGTCAAACGTGTCTTATATTGCAAAACAGCGAGCTGTGACCACTGGTCACATTGAAGGCAGCTGACTGTTTTCCTTTGCACATTTTTTAAATTCTCGTTTTGTATTGTGTCATACAAAGTAGGTTGTGTTGCAAACACTTATTACACATCTCATTATCTTTTATCTATAATATGCTTTGTCATTCAGTGCATATAAGGCAGTGTGTCTCTTTTTTTTTGTCTGTGAGGCGATAGGTATTGCTTTACCCACGTCAGTTCATTTAAGTTTAGAACATTTGGAACTTTATTTGACCTTGACCTTGATTTTCGGTTGTATGACTTTTCAAAATATATGACAGCAATGTTACAATTCATACATCAGGAACTATATAAGTTAATGAAACTTTGTATGCCTATGCCACATTGTAAGCTTAGCACATTTGCATCCTAATCTTAAATGTCCAGTTAAATGACCTTGGCAAGTTTATAAACATATAGTATATAGCAATGTTAAAGTTAAATGAGAAGCTTCTTATATAGTCATAGGTTGATAAAACTTGGTATGCATATGCAACAACAGTTGTTTAGCAGGTTTGCATCTCATCTTTTAAACTTTGGGTTGAGTGACTTTGCCCAATACAATAGCAACCTTTATGAGCACCTCTTAATCTAAGAATCTATAAACCCTAGATAATAAAACAGAATGATTATGCATCACAAATAAACAATTATAATTTCATCCTCATTTTTGGCCTGGATTCTCTGTTGATTTGTGGATTTGATAGTTTTCAGTGATACTCAATGAGTAATACAAATGACAACAAAGTTCCAGACAATAAATTTTGCTACGCCTAAGAGAATGAGTTTGATTTTTGATACATAATTGTATAAAGGTTAATAAAGAAATTGTTTTTCTGATGATGCCATCGAGCGAGAGGTACTTTAGTGGTAACTCTTTTATTTTTTCGAATATATATAATTTTTCATCATTGTAAAAAATGATAAATAAATTCTTACCAAAATATCAACAAAGAAGTATTCAATTCTGCACAAATAAATTAAATAGACAAATGCTATTTTTGTAAGTCATTACCATATGAAGATTCTTTCAAGTGGTTTAAAAAATGTCATTGAACAAACCAAACAACCATATGTCTATGCTTTTGTCATCTAGATCAGTATTGTTTTGCTAAATTTAGAACAAAAGTTTGGGACTACTTACTAGTAACTATCTTAAATGTATGTCTGTATAGTTCGATCTTATCTAAAGGCCCTTTTTGTATATTTTTTAATTGGAAAGGGCTTATAGCTACAGTAAGCAGATAAAAATCCGGTAACTTTACAATTAAAGTTATAAAGTGGTTTTACCACACTTGAACAGGGACTAGAAAACCTTTGAAACACATTGAGTTTACTGTGGATGCTTTGAATCCTTTCTTTCTTGAGGAAAAGATGTCTACAGTGTTTCGTCATTAAGTTTTAAAACACACCTAAAACACACCATATAAAGCACATTTTATTAAGAAATGTTATTACTTGCATATTTATTTCTAAATAAAAAAATCAAAATATATAAGTCACGTAGTAATTTTAAGTTGTATGTATATTTAAACATTATTAATATCACGTGGTGTATATCTATATAGATTATCAAGAAGTAAAATCAAAATATCAGGAACTCCGTAACAACATCCTCTTTAAAAAAATACCTACCTTCTAACCTACTTCTACTTGAGCTAATATCAAAGTCGCCTTAGTCTCTTACAAATTTATCACAAGAGGCGTGTTTTTTATGCATTTGCTATCCCTTAAAGGCATATTGTCTACGGCAAACTATTTTTTTTTACCCCCCATTTTTTTGTGTCAATTAGACCGAAATGCAATAAAATGAATATTGAAAAACAAATTTGCTACAAATTTTGCCTCAAAAGTAGTTTATTTTGATCAAAATATCTCGACAATATTGATTGATATTTTATTTACCTGCATCACGTCACATTGACACAGATTAAGACTGAGTAGTTTTAACGCGGACCCTAATCGGAATCTCGGGTTTTGTCCCCCGAATGCATTAATATGTTGAAAAAATACCAATATTTTTCGTGTTTACCTTTCAAATCACATTCAAAACTTAATACAGGCAATAATTGTCAGTTTTATTCATTAAGTAGCTCTAATATTCGGATGCCGTTTTAATTTTCTTCCGAGCTAAAACTTCGAGAAACAGATTATGCACCACGAACAAGAACTATGGAAGTTTTCAATCAAAGAAAGTATAGTGCGCATGCTTACAGCTCATCTACATCTCATGAATATAAATTTTTGTAAAGCTTTACAAATATTATATATTTTTCAATTTTTGAAGTAATAAGGTACCCTAGTGGTATTTTGAACGTTTGTATCTTTCTAAATAAACAAAACGAATAGTCTGACGACAATTTTTTGGTTTTACAAAAAAATAATTTTTCGTAGACAATATGCCTTTAATGTCTCACAACAATGTTGAGTTTCTGTTACTATCCTAATATCGAAATGGAACAGGGTGGTTGAACAGCATAAAACCTGATTGAACAAACCATTTCTATAAATGCTTGTGCTACCAGTATGTCGGAGCCATTGTGATCTTCAATTTCTAAGGTGTGTCTGCCTTGTTTTGCCTTTTATTCTTAGACATTTGAATTCTGTATTTTGTATTGGTGGTTACTTATCTTATGGTGGAAATTCTCTCACATTCCAGTCAATGATGCTTTAAAGGCATTAGATTTTCAGTTTAAATTTTCGAACTTTAAAGATAATTCTACTTCCTGGCATAGGTTTTCGTAAGGTTTTTTTTATTTCTTACTATTCAACTTTTGTTGTTTATTTTTTTAAAACACACATGTTCGTTTCGAGAACAGATACAATTTTGTTTTTAAGAACGGTTAGACTATATTGATCTTACTTGGTATTGAATTTCGAAAAATGATATGTAAGATTATATATTCTATATTTTATTCAGTGCACTTGTTAACAACTGATAAGGTCGGATGAAAATTTTGTTCAATCGCCAAAAACAAAACAAAAAGTGCGTCGAAGAGACCAGAACAACAGTCAGAGTGCCAAATGATCCAATTGCATGGCTTATATATTACTTAAATTTTATGTTCACCGTCTTGAACTTAAATGAGCCAAACTTGAAACGTTTTTCAGATTATAGGAATTATCACTTACTGGACGAAGCAGACAGAATTATTGTTGCAGTTCTCCGTATGAAGTTAAACCTAGTCGCTCTATATGACATGTGTTTCTTTAAAGATAAAGATGTTTGATCCATTGGTAGCAGCAATAATGAGGTTTTTTTTTCAATAAAAATGCCGAGTCGTTGACATTTGTGGCAGCTCAATCCGTTTAAGTTGGACAGAAACGGCTTGCAGTAAAGAAGATTAATCATACTAGGTGAACTGCTAGAACTACCTGGAGCCGATGGCGTAGGTATTAGGTCGACGAAACTTGAAATACAATTGTACTAGACTTATTGAGAAACACGAAGGTAGAAGCTAGAGGAACACGCGAGCATTCTGTTACACGAGACCATCCTACCAACGACAACATTCCGATGAGGATTGGTATTCTGTTCTATCGTGTAAAAAACATGATAAAATGAACACGCGAGCATTCTGTTACACGAGACCATCCTACCAACGACAACATTCCGATGAGGATTGGTATTCTGTTCTATCATTTAAAAAACATATAGATTTCTTATAAGGGGCTGTAACCCTTCATATTCATAAATATATTGGCAATGCCAAGAACTTTATAATTATGAAGAAAATAAAACAATTAAACCTTAATAATTAAATAATAAGTAAAGGTAATAACAAAACTACCGAACTTGAATGATCAATCTCATAGTCCAGAGAAAATGACAAAAACGAATCAGTCATACCGGAGAATTGGTAGATCGCAATGGTCCTGACTTGGTACAGGCATTTCAAACGAAATGGTGGGTTAAACCAGGTTTTATGGTGCCAAACCTCCCTCTTCCATTGCGATCTTAGGATCCGGTAATGACCATAGAACACAACATAGTTGTGATACACAATAGGGATATTGAGGTGATCATCTCAGTACAAAAGACCAGTCAAACACTAATTAAAACAATTAACTACCATATCTTTTAACTCAATTTTGAACTTTTCTACTAGTGGCTGATAACGAAGAAAGAATTTTTTTAGTGATCGTATGAGACGTATTTTCTTATAGCCCTGCTCCAAAAGTCGATCACGAAGAAATCGGTGTCTGATCAAAAAATCTGTGAAATGTGTGCAAGCTCTGGCATATCGAATAAGTTGTGAAATATAAACACCGTATGCAGGAGAAGTAGGTATATTGCTCTGTAGATTAGGAAAATTAATAATTTGAAAATTAAAATCGTCTCGTTTATCGTAAATTTTTGTACTGAGATGACCACCTGGGTCAAATTCGAGGTGCAAATCCAAGAAAGACGTGAAGCAATTTGATTCGGTGGTCTCTTTAATCTCCAATTCCGGAGGATATATTGAAGGAATCCATCTACCAAATGAAGTGTTATTGACAGAAAGGACATCATCAATATATCTGAATGTAAGATTAAATGACCTTGCCTCTTTCATCTTCTTGTTCTTTACGAGTCCCTGAAGAAATTCAGTCTCGTAAGAGTATAAAAACAAATCGGCGAGGAGAGGAGCACAGTTTGTGTCCATTGGAATGCCGATTTGTTGTTGAAAAATCTCTCCTCCGAAGGTGACAAATATGTTGTCAATGAGGAAATCAAGCATACTGAAAACAAGATGATATTTAAAATTTTTAAGGGTCACGACAGATTTTTTTTCCAATATAAGCTTTCTTTTATTTGGCATAAATCCTGAACGGATTTAGTCTGTGTGTCCACCATGTCCATGTATTTCTTCCATTTTGATCTGTAAATGTTTTTCAAGCCACATACAGGCAGTTACAGCTAAGTTTTTCAAACATAATTGCCTTTATCAATCTTCTAATTCGTTTTAAATTTGCATTATTGTTATAAAAAAAATGAATTTGTGAAATTATATATATTTTTTAGGTTCATTGATTTTTTTGGATAATTGAGTAAATATTAAAAAAAAACTCCCACCCCCAAACCATAAGAATATGGTGTATGCCTTATAGGATCATTGTTTTTCTTGGATTCGTGTAAATGCCATTGGCATTTCTTTTTGGAAAGTTCTGCAAACCACTCTTTAGAATTATCCTTGTAGTCTTTTGGTTTCTTTCTTAGATATTCTTCTAAGGATTTTCGGTTTTCCCTCATCTTCATACAGTTGGTTGTCTAGGGCGACTCGACTGCATACCTAGCTGCTAATGTTGGTATTCTCCGCTATGGAGTCTTTTCATGTTTGACTTGCTTTTAGGACATTGTGGTTGATTCGTACCCACACTCTTGTTCTTACCCGTTTAAATTTCAAAATTGTCAGAACCCTAAGGTTTATTCCTATCCCAGACATAAGTTGATCTCAGTCATTATTTAATTTCCAGTGCGTCATTTTTATTAATTGTTCTATGCTCTTCATATTCTTAAATATATTGGCATTTCCGATCTTTTGGCAGAGTGACTCTAACGATTTTTAAATAGATTAAACGCGAGTCAGGCGTAGCTAAAATTTTTGTCTGGAGCTTTGTTGTAATCTTCAATTCTTGTTTGTACACATTTCCTCCACTTATAATTATTTCCTGCATTCCCTGTGTTGGCTGAGTACATTACAGTTGAGTTTGTCATTGAGGTTTGCTCCCTAAGTCTTGTAGCTGTTTGATCAGACGCTTAGTAAGTCCGGGGGTTCGAGTGACATGGACTTTACAGCAATCCTCGACAGGAATGCCAAGATCTCTTCTTTACCTCATTCCAAAATGTTGATGCCGGAGCATGATAACCTTGGTGAAATAAAACTTCATTATCATCTATAATCATCAGAGATGTTAGAAATCAAAATTGCAACAAAGTTGCAAGCAATTAATTTTGCTACGCCTGACGCATGTTTTTTTTATTAAAGACTCACCAGAGGCGCTCCACCCAAAATTGAAAATGCCAAGAACTTTATAATTATGAAGAAAATAACACAATTAAACCTTAAAATACGAACTTGACACCAAGTTATGACCAAGATCAATCTATGCTTGGGGTGGGATGACACTTCAATGGGTAATTTCTTGGCCTTGATATGTTTTTTTACACAATGCCGGAGCGGGCTAGCTTCGAGGAATAAAAAAACTCCACAAGCAGCGGTAACAATCACGGATGTTTGAAATCAAAATTATAACCAAGCTCCAGACATTTATAAGAACACCTTCAAGATGCTCCATGCCAAATTTCATGTTTGAATCATTAAGTTAAACTGAAAGATGTTTTAATGTTTTTTTACTTGAATTACCCGTACCAAGTCAGGACCAATGCGATATTCAATTCTCCAGCGTTTCTGTATCTTGTTTTGTCTTTTCTTCTTTGATATTTGGGATTGGTTAACGAAAGTATTTAGTTTCAAATTCGAAGATCGTCGATTCGATTTTGGTAAGAAACAAAATGATATTTGAAATTTGACGAAGAGTATTGTTTATTTTAGATTTTTCTAAACAATAGTTTTAAGACTTTTTGTTTTGTCTGGAGTATTTTCTTTTTTTTTCACGAAATTTTACAATCTTAAGAAATAAGAAATTTTAGCTTTTAAACTTTTACCCTTCTAGTGACAATCAAACAGACGATGGATTAACAGGTCGAGCTCCGGTCGAGAACGTGAAGTCAGCTGCTCCGGAAGAGTAAACAGTTCCTGCTTGCTATAGCACACCCGTCACATTGCAAAACATCGATTTAGTGTTGGTTAAAGCCAAAAAGGTTGACATTTTCAAACTCTATATATGTTAAACCAACATATGTGCTCATCTCAGTGATGACAACAACTTGGGAGCAACCTAATCCTGTGTTAACAACTTCTCACTTGTCAGCCGTGTAGATCTACAAAGGAAGTCGTTATACTCAGCCCATGATCTGGAATAACGAATCAACTGTGATAGGAAAACTTCATATGATGGAACGGACGGAATGTTGCTACACAGAAAGGGAAAGTTGATTATTGGAAAGTTGAGTTTTGGTTCAGAAGACAACGTATGTTGTTGACCATTTGGTTTGTTGTTGCACTTTCCATTCCACTGTCCCATTTGTATAGCGCGGAAACATTATGTAATTTAAATCTATAACTCCTGGACATAAAGACCACAATAAATGAGTTAGGGAATTTAGTGTAATTAAACCTGCTTCAACACACCATTTGTTTTGAATTACTTACACCAAATCAGTATCTTTGTGGGGTTTTACTTCTCCTAAACCTTTCGCTGTTTTTGATTACTTCTGCTAACATTTTGGGATTCGTCGTCCCTGTTCCGTAAAAAATCACATATTTTGTTTGGGTTTTGTTTCGTGATACACTTTATATTTGGTTCTATATGCTAATATCCCAATTTTTTTTCGGTCCACAAACAGACGTAGACTATCAGTAAAATTGATAAAAAGCTTCTAGTTTTCGAGATAAATGTGACCCACAGAACAGTAAAATTTTTGTGGTTATTAGCTCTGTTATGCCGGACAATAAGTGTCCAAACGGGGTATAAAATGTACCATTTTGATAGTCAAAAATCGTGCTATAAGCATTGAATTCATTTTGCTGTAATTAGATATTACATTAGATCGAATACTATTTTATACTATAGTATAGATGAGGTACAGATAAGCACACTGTCTGCGGCCCGGGGTCTACTGGCTTTTTGTTTTCGTTGCTGTAGTAATATTTGAAATGTACGTGTGCTTTTTAGGACCATAAAACATTAGTTGATATGTATTCTAAGAAAACTAATCGACGGTTATTCAGAAAGCTACATAAATACGCATATAATCGAGCCTCAATACTACCTATGCATGTTTGAGCTAAAACTTTAGAGCAGAAACGATAAATATTACGATCTTTTAAATGATAACTATTTGATGACAAATACATATAGATTCACAGTGTATAGATTATTACACAGGGTTTTCCATATCAGGTCGAATACCATTCCGAGACTCCCATATCAGGTCGAGGAATTATGTGGGACCTAATATGGAAAACCCTGTGTCATACTCTCTTTTTTGCATCATCCACACAAGACCCTAAAATTCTCTATAAACCTACTCTAGTCTTTTACACACACAAAGAAAACATAATATAATAAAACAATTTTCTATAATAACTTTTATTGTTTTATTGTCATTATATAATAAATAATAATCTGAACATCATCTCATGTTTGTTTAAAGGGCGGAGCTAATGACCTCACACGGGATGCAAGGCCTGATATGGACCGAAGAAAAGCCATATCAAGCCCTCTTGAGAGCGGACTTCCTGATATGGCCATATCAGGAAACTGGTCCAATATGGCTTGGACACTTCCGGCTGTTTCATCCGGGAAACGCCACGCATATAAACGCTTAATTTGGGATAAACATCGATATATATAGATAATTACACAGGGTTTTCCATATCAAGTCCCATATCATTCCCAGACTCCCATAATATGGGTCGAGGAATGATATGGAAAACCCTGTGTCATAATATACTAAACTAATTATATACTGTGACGTCAAATTTTAAAGCAAGGCTCTAGACCTTGATATGGCATATTTGCTCACTTTTGTTCACGCGATGGTTTGATATGGCAAAAAAAAGCCCCTTGTCAAGTTATGGCTTGTAAATTTCCGTCTGTTACACACGGACAAATTTGAATGTATCAAAGCTAAATGTATAATAAATTATAACATTTTATAATGCTTTAATTTTTAGTAAAAATGTGGGGTCTATTTTTAACCCGGTTATCTATATGCTTTAGAAATATTATATAAGATTATTAAGGTACTGATTTACAGATTACATACATGACATAACACCTTACGAAATTACATTCCATTTGATTGTAAACATTTGACAGCATTAAATGCTGTCTGTCAAAAAATTGGTACATTTTAAATGGCGCATATGTTATATACCGAAACTTTTTGTCCGGCGTACAAGGTAAATTGAAAGTTAAGATATCAAAATAAGTCAAACCACAAAAAACTGCTAATCCCCGGGGAAGGCATTCAAAATCTTATTTTTAGGGTTGGCTGATAGTATCTAAAATTTACTCGAGCTTTCTGTATAGTTATATATCTATATATATCTTTATTTGCAAAATACACCCATATGGGTCAAAGCAAAAACAAAAACATGTAAAATACAAAACATATACAGAAAACAACAGAGTATACAGAATATTAACATAATTATGGAGTTATAGTTTTGAGAACATTTTGACCAATGTGGACCCTATTTTCGTAGTACCAGTGACTGCTTTATAAAGTCGCATACAATTGGAATCAGTTCTATATCGGGATTCAAAATTCGTTGCATATGTATAATTTTATTATTTAAGTCGATGTTTTGATTTAAATTTAATTTATTAAACATAGTTTGTCTTAATTGTTTGTTATTGTTACAATACAGAAGAAAATGATATTCATCTTCAACAACTTCACATACAGAGCACAGTCTATTTTCTCTTTTAATATTTCTGTATCTTCCTAATTCTATATTTAATTTGTGGTCGCTGACTCTTAATTGTGTTATTAATTGTCTGTTTTTAAAACTTGTTTCTTTTAATAAATATTGTTCTAAACCAAATTCAGTCTTTAATTGTTTGTATAAAAATAATTTAGAATCATCGGTCAAGCTGGCTAATTTCTGCATTATTATATTTTTGTAGTTATCTTCTATTTTTTGTTTAAAATTACTTTTTAATTTATTTTTAATTTTCAAAAAGGGTTTGTCCAAATTCTCAAATTCTGTGATATCTAATTCACATTCTTCAAAAATTTTGGAAGCAAGGGTGTACCACGAGTACATTCCTTCATTGTGTAGATTTTTGTTTACAATATATGCTTCTTTTAACAAAGGGTTAATCTTTTCAGAGTTTAGTCTGCAAAAATACATCATTACTTGAATTTTAATGAAACTTTCAATAGGCAATCTACCAAGCTCTGACTTTGATGAGATATTGCATGCCGTTTTTTTAAGTCCTAAAATCGATTTGCAATATCTGTTGTGTATTTTTTCAAATGAGGATCTATCTGCCAGATAGATACATGCTATTATATAAAAGTTACACATTTATGTAAGATTGAAGTAAACTACTTCATGCCCATCTTCATTAAATACTTCATTAATATAAATGACGGAAATAAAGGGTATCTTATGCCAAACCACCACAAAACTGCTGTTCCCCGGAAAGACATTCAAAATACTATTTTTTAAGGTAGGCTGATAGACTAACATGACTTCAACAATTTTATGACACGGATTTTCACTAAATAAAAATATCTAAATAAATTTGCATTGATATTTAAACCCTTTATGAAAATGACACAAAGGATTTTTGAATTCAAACATATTCTTAAAACATATATATTTTAAATCAAACATTTGTATGCTTATTATTATGTTTTTTTTTCATTTTTCTTCCTTGGCGACCCTATGGACATTTAACACCCCAGTCATTCTGTCATATTTTTGTTGGCAAATATAAATGAAAAAACAAAAATTAAAAAGGTAGGTATATAAGAAATTAATGCATTAGCTGTCTTCAACTTCCTCATCTTTTGTACTAAATAAGTAACCGAAATATATCAAATCACATAAGAACAAAGGATAAATGTAGTCGAAAATCATATCTTTTGTTCAAAATTCAGTAGAAAATTTTTCGTGAGACAAAGTTAGAGATGGACTAACTTGCCGCTGGTACATCTGTTCTAAACATTTAGTATCCGAAGACACTTTTGACCACACAAAAGTGGCGATGGAATAAATTTCCTCACTTATACTATACTACAAGTTGATATATTTTGCAACTATTTTGTGAACTGATCGAGTGAGGATGGTACTCGTTTTTAACCACAACAAAGTAGGAGTTGAAAACACAACTGTTACTATCACAATACCAGATGATCCAATTGCTCGGCTGATGTATTACCTAGAGTGTATGTGTACAGTGTTGAGTCTAAATGAGCCTAACATTAATCGCCTGTCAAACTAGCGAAACTATTTTCTTCTTAACGACGAGGAAAAGATATTAGTTGTACTTCTCTGTGCTAAGTTAAACCCGGTCGCCCTAAGTGGAATGTGTCTCTTCAAAGACGAAGATGTTAGATCTATTGGTAACCGAAATAACGAGTTTTTCAACATAAATGCCGAAACTTTGACATTTGCGGCAGCCGAGTCCGTCTTAGTTGGACGGAAACGCGTGGCAGTGAAAAGGGTCATGTTCTACGACACCTATTGATTGAACCGATACTACATCCAGCCGATGAGGTTTTGTGCCAGACTTCTTGGGCAACATGAAGCAAACAGTCGGAGAACAACCCAGCCTGCTATCACCTACAACCAGTCATCCTATTCTGACTGCTGCTGTACTATATTGTAGGCAACCAGCTGCTTGAACAAACCAACATTGTAATCCGGTATATTGATTTTCTTGAATTAACTTCCACTTAACTTATAACGACTTCATATGATAAACAGAGCTGTATCTTAATTTGTATGAGCTTTAAATGTTGAAGACTATTTAATTGCTCAGAATTAGCTCTGTTGTTTTCAAGATAATTTTGTAATCATATTGTTTCCAGAATCAAATTAACAGAGTCATTTAAGGAGCGACAATTTGATTTTTAGGGGGGGCTGTGTCCAAAAATAAACAGGCAGGACGGTGCACACCATCTACAAATATGTTGTGTTGTGGATTCTTTACACCCGAGATGTTCCAATATTTAATGTTCGTGTATCTTTTAAGTTCGTCTTTTAACAATTTATTAGCTGTAATGACATTTGCATTGTAGATTTGGTGGTTCAACTCTGATCTGACGTTATATCTTGGTAATAGTTGTAGAACACTGCATGTAACGTTTTTATGTGTAACCTTTGAGATGCAAATGTTTGCAAAAAGTACAATTTTCTTTATCAACACATCTAAATCCTGAATTACGGTTCCTCTCTGGTCCAAGTCGTTTCCACCAATATGTAATATTATATGGTCTGGATTTTGAGCAAGAACAAAGTCTAACAGTCTTGTAGTATGCGAGTTATTCAATATTTTTCCACCCGAAATGCCAAAAAGTTCGATTTGATTATTTCCGTATAATTCAAAGTCAGTAATGTTGTACTCTTGGACATACTGTTTTAGGCGATTCACGTGTGAACTTCCAATCACAACAAATTTCATTGTTTACCTAATGATGTCAAGGTCAATCGTGTCGTCATCCCTTTATGAATATTCATAATGGAAAATCCCCAATTAATCCTGATGAAAATTGAATGAAATAAAATTCTCAACCAAGTTTTAAAATGTTGCTAACTATGTGATAACGTCTTTTATGTAAAAGCACATCGTAATTTGTTAAAAGTATAACGTTAATTACATTATCTACTATAAATCCTGTTTAATCTAAGTTCTTTTCCATGGGCGAAATTAGGTCAATTCAAGAACAGTTCATAACTTTGTATTTTCTCCGTCGTGAAACTCACAAAAACCTCCGAAGTTTTGATAGACAATCGTTACTTCTTTTCCTGACCGTAACTGTCTCTGTATCTCCGATATTAAATTCCAAACAAATAGCACAAATCGAAATTTTTGGAACTTCTAACAAACTTGTACAACTTCAATATTTGATTGATAAGACATGAATATGGAAATTAGCAATGTTGCATTATGGGTAAATGCATAAACCTAAAAATTCTTGATTTATCTCCTTTTGAGCAGTTTGCCAAAAAATCATTTATTATTAAAGATAGCATGATAAATTTACATATACATGTAATAAGGGAATTAGAGTTCGATTCTTCTATTGCCGCTAATTTATGAAGGTTGTATCGCGTACACTTAATCCACATTTCAAATAATCAGTTCTTTTTACTAAGCCTGTATTTTTCTCGCTGGTATGGACTGTTTATCTATTACATTTGGAATTTTCTCATTTGAATGCACAATGGTTCCATTTGCTTTTTGCCTATATATACCCTTTTATTATAGCATTTGTAAAATGTGAATTAACGACCACTTTCTTAAGAAGAAAGAGATCGTTATAAAAACGTTAACGAAATGGTAGATCATTATGTCAAATGTCATTATGTGCATCACTAATGTCATTGACGATGAAATCCACTACTTTTTCCATTGTCCTAAATATAATGAAATAAGACAAGAATTATTTAAAGATATTTTTAATAAGAAAATAACATGAAACATGTTTAAAATTTATGTCGCAGTATGTTGTACCATTTGTAAAATGTCTTTAGTACTGAGGAAGGGGGACTCTGTTAATGCTTGGTTTTGATTTTATTTAAGTTAATAATGTCTTATATCTTTTCTATCTGTTTATTTTTTGTTTATAATTGTGTCAATGTATTGCCATCAAACCTTATTGGTATAATTGTGCTTATGAATAAAGTTCTTATAAAGTGGCTGCATATGCCTGTATCCGAATTGAAAGCATGGCCAGAATCAAGAACAGCAAAATCGGAAAAGGTTAAAAAGGCTCAGTAAAAACGACTTTGAGGTCGGATTGATGAATGCCGTTATTCTCTATCTCAAATAAATAAAAGTATCAGTTGTTTATTAAAAAGTGCATGTACAAAATGAACACAAAAATAAGTTATCTTAAATGTTATTTTTAAAAGCGATTACCTACTTAACTGTAGATTACATAGGTTTTACTTGGAAATAAAATAAGATAAATGATAAAAAAGGACTTTTAGTCTGTATAATGTTCAGTGCGCTTGTTAACAATTAATGAGCGAAGATGGCACTCGTTTTCAATCGCCAAAAAATCGGCGTGGAGAAGACCGGAACGACAGTCACAGTACCAGATGATCCAATAGCACGGCTCATGTATTACTTGAGTTGTATGTGCAGTGTGTTGAACCTTGATGAGCCAAACTTAAACCGTTTGTCAGATTATAGGAATTATTTTACACTGGACGAAGAAGAAAAAATTGTACTTGGAGTTCTGTGTGCGAAGTTAAACCCAGTCGACCTGAATGGATTGTGTATCTTCAAAGACGACAATATTGGAAGCAATGAGTTCTTTAAAATTAATTCAGAGTCTATGACATTTGCGGCAGCCCAGTCCGTCCTTGTGGGACAGAAACGCGTTGCAGTCAAGAAGGTGATGGTCTACAGCACCAGTTGGTTAAACAGGAATTATTTGGAGCCGATGGCCTATTGTGCTAGACTTCTGGAGCAACTGGAAGCAAGAACCCAAAGAAGAAGGCGCAACTGTATTATCATGTAAAGAACATTGAGAACTAAAAAATATCAAATATTGGACAAATAACATTACAAATCAAAAATGTAATTATGATAATCAATATTTTCCGAAGTTTGGTAAATGTAATTGCAAAAGGCATACATGTACTTCTTAAAAGCAAATGTCGTGATGTGTTAAAAAGACTTGTGGAGATATAAAAGATGTACATTTTTTCCACTCGACTATCAACTTAATTATGAAATTTGAAAACGTTTTAATAAAGGAAAATATTAATTTTTGGTAACGATCTGCAAAAATGAAAAAAAAAAATCTCTTTATTCTGATCGGCAACGTGATTTGGATGTAATGATTTGGATGCATATTTTGCAAATTTAATCTGGTTTTTTATAATCTTAAGGTTTGATTGTTGAAAACTATAATCTGTTATGCTAATCTGACTATTGCTAGATAAAATAATTTTATGCGTTATTATGATAAATATATATCAAAGTTAATTTTTGAAATTATTTGGATTCGAATGCTGTTAAGTGGGACATTCACTTAAAGCTGGTCTGGTCTCATGGGTCTGGTCTTAAAATGACTAAAACATGGTCTGGTCTGGAAATTGGTCTAAAATGACTTAAACATGGTCTTGTATCTGAGAAAATAAAAACTAAAGTTTAAATATCTCAGCTTGTAGTATGGAGTTTCGCTTTCAAATGACAAACATTGTGTTTGTTGTTTGTGGTAATAATAATTTGTAATTAAATTCATAGGTTTTGGTTTTAAGCTTTTGTTTTTTTAAAAAAATCTGTTTTTGACCCCCACTTTGTATAAGACGGAGGTTGCCCATAATTCTGTCCAGCCACAACATAACTTTGAAACAGTCTTTCATACAACTACGTATTTTAATGACTTTGATGCTGAGAAAGCTCGGTGACGGAAATTATTATCTATGAGTGGCCGGTCATGTCAAAATCAGAATATACTCAAGCTACTTTTATTATCGGGGTAGTTCTGTGAAACATCAGGATACTTACAATAAATAACGGATATCATCCTCAGAAACCCAGTAGTTTTTCTCTCGCTTATTCATTCATTACCCCTGGGACATTAAACATAAAATGCCTTAAGCTTGTTTTTGATAGTTTTGTATCAAACTTTCTGATTGGTCGTACATGTATTACATTTTCAAATGCGATTTAAACATGTTTTTATGTTAAATTTTATTAAGTTTGAGATAAGATCCTAAAAGCGAAACGAACAAAATCATATCAAATGTAAGTAAGCAAGAAAACAGCCCCTGATTTTCTGAGGATGTAATATTATGGATTTAACGAAATAAGCAGAAAATATAAAACAGATACAACCCCTTTTTTATCATCATGATAGAAATTACTTGTGTGTATTGCATACTTTAGGTGACCCAAGTGGTCATTTCAGTACAAATATTTACGATAAAAGAGACAACTTTAATTTTCAAATTATTAATTTCCCTAATCTACAGAGCAATATACCTACTTACCCTGCATACGGTGTTTATATTTCACCAAATATTCGATATGCCAGAGCTTGCACACATTTCACATATTTTTTTATCAGACTCCGATTTCTTCGTGACCGACTTTGGGAGCAGGGCTATAAGAAAAAAACGTCTCATACGATCCCTAAAAAAATTCTTTCTCCATTGCGATCCACCAATTCTCCAGTGTGATTGATTCGATTTTTTTTGGTCATTTTCTCTGGACTATGAGATTGATCATTCAAGTTCGGTAGTTTTGTTATTACCTTTATTTGTTATATCCCCAAGTTCAAATGACATAAACATTTCTTATTTCTTTTTTACATATGAATTTTTAGTAATATATGGGCTAATAAAAAAAGAAAGAAAAACAATAATAATACAATCAAATAATTTCTTATTACACCCTTTTGAGAGAAGCAGTTACCAATAGGATATCTAAATGTCAAAAGTCCAAAAGGGCAGCGACAACACCAGTTAACACCAACATGAACGGGACAAAAACAGACATGTAAAACATGGAAACACAAAATAACTAAATATCATTCAACAACGCGAACGTCAGTCGAGACAAGAGTGAACTCATGTGCTCCGGAATAGTAAGTAGTTCCTGCTTGCTATAGCACACCCCCGTCGCGTTGCCAACAGTCAATTCAGCGTGTCAAATCCGGTAAAATAAGACAAAACAAAACTCTATGACAAACCAACATCTGCGCTCATCTGAGAGATCGAAATCCCATATAGTTGTCTATAAGTGCATGATGTCTTCCGTGAAATTTCTTGAGTGAAGACAGCAACCGAGGACAACACCCTGTGTGAGCATTATGTGCATTAGACGTGACGCTCTGCTAAGGAAATCGATGTAATTCCCGCATGTGCTGGAGTAACGAATCAATTGAGATACGGAAACTCCAAGCTGGAGCGGACGGAATGTTGCTACACAAGAAGGGAAAGTTGACGATTGGAAAGTTGAAGTCAACACGTTTGTCATAGAGCCTTGTTGAAAGTCTTCCTTGAGAGTCAATTTCGAGATGTAGATCTTAATTTGAAGCAGCCTTCCTAGAATCTGTTGTGTACTTTATCTCAAGTCCCCAAATCGAGAATTGTTTAGTGAAAGGACATCATCAATAAATTGGAACGTGAGGTTGAAAGAGAATACAAGTCTGCGATCTTTTTTGTCTAGAAGAGATTGTAAGAGGTCAGCTTCATATGAATGAAGAGACAAATCAGCAAGCAAAGGTGCACAATTAGTGCCCATTGGAATCCATATTGTCTGCTGAAAAACACGTCCACCAAACTGAAGAAATATGTTGTCAACGAGAAAGTTGAGCATGTCTATTATTTGGTATTCTGTAAATTTGTTGTTCTTTTTCTTAGATCTGCCATTGAACAAACCAGACAACCACATCTCTACGATTTAATTTCCAGACGCGAGGATGTAGGAACAATGCATTTTCAATATAACTTTTTGTCGGTTTAAAAAAAGTGCACCTTTTTTTTCAAAAGAAATTTTGGCCACATAGAATACATTTCCCAACTTTGATAAAAAATTAAGAATTTTTTTACTATTAAAATTTTAGAAAATTTTATTTAAAGTTGACCCCTATGTGGTTCAAGACGGAAGAGCTTCAAAAGCAGTAAAATTCACCTTTTTTGCACTAAGCCAAATCACAACTTAATCGATAAATTTCCAAAAAAGTCAAACTTGATCAATTTCTCTCATTATATTCAAAGATTGTGCTTTTATCATTAAAATTAACATTACAATTGAATCTGAAAGAATTTTGGCTTTTATAGGAACTATATTATTGGACAACGAAAATAAAAAGGAGCTAATTGCAAACTCGTACCTTTCTACTTCAGTATTGTTTGGATTCTTAAATCTAAAAAGTTAGGAATTACATCTTAAATTTGTATCTGTATAGCTCGATCTAATTAATAGGCGCTTTTGTAATTTTGTTTGTCCGGAAGAGCTCATACCTACACCATGTACACCTAGCAGATAAAAATCCGTAAACTTTACATTTAAAGTAATATAAGATGTATTGCCACACTTAAACAGGGACTAAAAAATAAATCCTTTCAAAGCATTTAATAGACGATATTGAGATGTGGAATAAGTGTACGCGACACAACAAACATAAACAAACAGCAATTTAAAAAAATCATAACGGAAAACAGCAAGCAGTCTTCAACATGACCATAGGTCACTGATTACCGTCTTGCATTGGCCCAAGACTTATAATACAATACAAAAGTATCAAACCCAATCCCTAAATCATCAACGAAAGACCCAATTCTTGACATAAAACAGTTAACATAGAATGACAAGGACAAACAAAGGCTTTGGCATAGTTTCCTGGCTTTGGACAGGCACATATAAAATGTGGCGGGGTTAAACTAGTTTTTTGGATCCAACCTTCCCCCTATTGATAAGCTTGCACAAAGCTACATATAAAACACTCTGTAAAACTCAATCGACAAAAGTGCAATTCAACAAGAGAGAACCTAAGACAAAATACTGTACGAAAACAACAAGACAAGGAGGAACTCTCTTGAGAACACTCGAAGTTACTGACAACTAGCTAAGAAACATTTATCGATTGAAGTAAAAGAATCAAATACATCAGTTCTAAATCCGACACCCCACGTCAAAACAAAGAATGATTAAGAGTTGTATCACCATTCAGAACCGACATACTTGATCGCTGTGGTGCTTATAAATAATACAGTGGATACAAAGTGAAAATTGAACGTTTTAAAGTTACTATCAAGCTATCAATATTTCTGCCAAAACATACCAAATGCAAAGATTTTACTAAAACATTGAATTCGTATCCTTTTTTCAAAAGGTTTTTAAGCCAGTTTTTAATTTCCATAAGGTTGTTTTTGAATTTTTGTGCTTTATAAACTACATTGCTATAAAAATCAGGATGAGATATTCCTTTAACAATCAGAAATCTACGTGTACAATCAAATTTTTTCGATGAGATGTCCATATTTATGTGCAAATTTTGTAAAAGATTTGACTAATTTGTGGTAACGGTAACCTTGTTTTAGCAATTTTTCTGTAATAAAACAGTTTTTATCATTAAAATCAGACACATCACTGCAAATGCGAGCATTCCTGACTAATTGTGAAATGTATACCCCGTAAGCTGGTGCTACTGGTACGTCTCCTTCAAGAAACGGAAAATTAACTATTGGGAATGAAAAGTATATACTTTAGTGTGTAATCTACCATTGATAATGCTTAAGTCCAAATCTAGAAATGGACATCTACTGTCGGTCGAGTTTGCTTTATTTAGGGTTAATTCTTTAGGATATATATCATTTATCAAATTTGAGAATGTGGGGTTGTTTAGAGCAAGTATGTCATCTAAGTACCTATATGTATTGTTAAAGGTTTCGATAAGGTGGTTTTTGTTTGGGTCTTTTTGTAGCTTGGCCATAAACTGTGATTCGTAGCAATATAAAAAAGATCAGCTATGAGTGGAGCACAATTGGTTCCCATTGGAATACCAATGACTTGGCGATATATTTGGTTACCGAACCGGATGAAAATATTATCTAAAAGAAAGTTTAATGCAGTAATAACTTCTATGTCGGTCCAATTAACATAACCTTTGTGGGTTTCGTTACTAAAAAACGATTTACTAAATACTTGTGACACTTTAGAACAGATGTAGTCACTTTTAGATTTGTCAAAGCACCATTTAATTAAATATTCAAATTTCTTTTTGATAAGATTGTGAGGTAGATTAGTATATAAAGTGGAAAAGTCATAGCTGTCTACGGATTGAAAAGTATTTTCAAATGCCCGAAGTTTGTCTAAATCATCAAGAGAATTTTTAACACTCCAAAAATGATTTATTCCACTATTTTCGAAAATTTTATCACAGTATCAGATGATAAATTCTTTCATTGTAGTTAAAGCAAGAGACAAGGCTTTAGAAATATTGGTTAAGGAACATTTACTTGATGCAGAGATGAAACGGGATTTATATGGGTTTTTGTGTAATTTAGGTATCCAGTACATAGTAGGTAATTTATTGTATGTAGGAGCTGCTCGAAGTGCTGTGGTTGCTATGACATGATCGTCAATAATACTGGTTTCTGTAGCTTGCACGGGAACGAAAGTACATGAGCCTTTACTTTCATGCATTAAAACATCCAGATAATATTTACGACATACCACAACAACATGGTTAGCCGCTTTATCCGCAGGAATAAAAACATATCGTGAACCTAATAATTGTAGTTTTGATTTAATTCTGTTTATATAAGTATGGGGTCGATATTCTACAAAGGTGTTTTGAAAATGGCTCATTCGTAATTTTACAATGGATATGAATTTATTCTTAAACTTGTCTAAAGATTTGGAATCTGTTCCTTCTCGTCTAATCCAGGTCTTACAGTACGATTGAAGGGCAGTATTTACACAATCAAAACAAGAATTCCAATTAATTTTCGAAGGAGGTCTGAATTTTGGTCCCTTTTTCATGAATTTAATAACCTCTGGGTCATCGACAATGTTTAGGTCCCCAGTAACAATATGGCCACAAGGAACATATCTAAAGTCCGAATTAGCACAGTCGCATGATACAGGAATATTCGAGTCTAGGTCTTCATCTGTAGTGATGGACGTATAGTTAAAAATAATGTTACGTGTTGGTTTTTTATATTTATAAGATATAATTGGAGGTTCAGTATTTGTAAAATATGGTGGTATTAACTCTTTAATAGTAGGATCTATAAAAATACTAGAAA
Source organism: Arcuatula senhousia (assembly GCA_963971305.1). NCBI lineage: Eukaryota > Metazoa > Mollusca > Bivalvia > Mytilida > Mytilidae > Arcuatula > Arcuatula senhousia. The sequence goes on along the minus strand of OZ020311.1, from coordinate 14,352,138 downwards.
TGTTTATGAAGTCTAGTCCTCTGTTGATGTACGTTAATTTTATAAAATGTCGAATGTGGTTTACAGGACTATCAATTTGGGGGAAAAGTTTAAAGTAACAAAAAGCGCTAATAATGAGTGCGCCTTCATATAGGGGACTGGCATGAGATATGGTGTTACAATCCAATCTAATTTTATTTAACTTAGAAACGGGTATAGAGCATAGTTTACAAAAAAGATTATGTTGTCCGTTATTCTTAAATATTTTAACAAGATCGGTGATGCTTTAATTAGTACGATGATGTTTTCTAATATTACGATTTATTCGTATATCATGCAACCGTTTGTTCGCTGTTGATGCTTTATATCATTTTCTTTCTTAAGAAATGGATGTGTACAATGTTTCGTCATTATTTTTTAAAACACACTTAAACACACAATAAAAAACATTTTATAAAGGGATGTTATTACTTGCATATTTATTTTCTAAATAGGTTTAAAAATTAAAATATTTTAAAGTCACGTATCCGTACCCTCAAAGTTATTTATTTAAACATTATCGATATCACATGGTGTTACTTTATATAGATTATCAAGAATTAAAATCAAAATATCAGGAACTCCGTAACAACTTCCTCTTTCAAACAAATACCCGGCCTACCTTCTTAACTACTTCTAACTGAGCTAACCATCATAGTCGCCTTACCCTTAAAATTTATGACAAAAGAGGCATGTTTTCAAGCATTCACTACCCTTTAATGTCTCATAACCGTGTTGTGTTAACTTGTGCTACTATCCTAAGATCGAAATGGAACAGGTTTAACGCCATAAAACCTGGTTTAACAAACCATTTCTTTTTCTGGTTGTACTACCAGTATGTAACTGTCAGGGCTATTGAAATCTTCAATTTCTATGATGTTTCTGCCCTGTTTTGGCTTTTTTTGTTGGACATTTTAGTTCGCCATTTTTCATTTCTCAATTTAACCGAAAAATCGTTAACGTTGTTCTTATTTACCACTATAACATTATATGTTCATGAATGACTTGTTCAACTTCTAGCACCATAGATCTATGATAGCACATTGATCTTGTCGGATAGATCTTTGGTATCACATTGTCTGATAGATCTATGGTAGCACATTGTCTGATAATGCAAAAGGACTTCTATTCTATGACCATACCTAAAGTAGTTAGGTACGTGGTTGCTTATCTCTCAGTGTAAATTCTCCCATCACTCCAGTCAATGATATGTTTTTGATGCATAAAAAGCATTAGTTTTCGAACTATTGAAAGCTTAAGATATTTTACTTCCTGACATATTGTTTGTAAGTGTTTATCTTTTATTTCGAACTATTTAACACTTGATTTTTTTCACAGATTTTTTTTTTACTTCTATTTACTTTAAAAGCATGACAAACTAAGGTATTGCATGGAGACAATATGTCCAAACAAACTCTGACAATTGGCATTTTCCTTAGGGGTCTCTTTGAACCTTACATGTGTTTCCTCGAAAATGATAAAAAGATATAGCAAATCTATTTGAAAAATATAATGCATGGTTCCAATTCAATACATCTTTTTTTCAAAATACATACATATCAGCTATTGGAAAGTATAAGGGCGGGTCCAGATATTTTTGAGAGGAATGTCGCCAAAAGACATAAAAATGATAAAGTTAAGAGTAAGAAATAACATGCTTATCGAGATGTTGGTACCATGCACTGAATTTTCAAAAATAAATTGATCTATTGTGAAGTCAGTGGTTCTGTTGAGATTTTGTTTTGTTCCATTGTCTCAACTCTTAAATTCAAAAATAAATAACATGGAATTAGAAAAGAAGTTCATGTGAGCACATATAAAATGTTATTTTTAAAGAACAGTTAATAACCAAAATTGAAGATTATATTGATTTTACTTGGAATTAAAGTTTGATAAATGATATGTAAGATTCTTTAATTTGTACTTTATTCAGTGCACTTGTTATGCTTGTAAATAACTTATAAGGTCGGATGGCACTTGTTTTCAATCGACGTAAATAGGCGTCGAAACGACCGGACCGACAGTCACAGTAATAAATGATCCAATTGTACGGCTTATGTATTACAATAATTGCATGTGCACCGTCTTGAACTAAATGAACCAAACTTGAACCGTTTGTTAGATTAAAGGAATTATAACACACTGGACAAAACAGACAAATTGCAGTTCTCTGTATTACATTAAAAACAAATAACCTCTGTCTCTTTAAAGATGATGTTCGATCCATTAGAGGCATCAATACTGAGTTTCTTCTTCTTCTTCTGTTAACGTCCTGTCCTCGTATTGAGTATTTTCAGACCTTGATGCGAGAAAAACATCAGTGCTGATATGAGTGCTGTGATTCTTTAAAAACTGGATAAAAACATCTGAAGACATCTATCGAAGCTGGACCTCTTGCACACCCTCACGGAATGATTCCAGGGTGGTGCAGCTGACTAGTGGCTGTGGAAGTCCATTCCAGATACTGATTGTGTCTGGAAAATATGAGTGGCGATATACTAGGGTTCTGGCAAATGGTACTAAGAACCTTTGACTATGGCCTCTTGCTGTTGTTGCCATGGGATGGAGGTGCACTGTAGGAATAGCGATTAGGCCATGTACTATGCAGAAGAACATGATTGCTTTTGTCTTTGCTCTTCTTTCGTGTAGGGTGGTCCAGTTAAGCTGTTGTAGCATGGATGTTACGCTACTGGTTCTTCTGTAGTCATTCATCACAAATCTGGCTGGGCGTCTTTGTATTGCCTCTAGCTTGTTTATGTTTTCCTTAGATGCTGGATCCCATATTGTGCTGGAGTATTCCACAATTGGCCGGACCAGAGTCTGGTAGCATAGTTTCTTGGTGTCTTTAGGACAGCTTCTGATGTTTCGCTGTAAAAATGCTCTAGAAATTTGCCTTCTTCATGATGTTACTGATGTGTTGGTTCCAACTTAAGGTTTTGTGTATGGTAACTCCAAGGTATTTTGCGGAGTCAACTTCTTCCAGTATGTGGCCGTGGATGCTGTTTGGTAGTTTTAAAAGATTTCCTTTGGTGGTTACTCTAATCATCTGGGATTTCTTTGGGTGGAATTGCATCTGCCAGTCTGCCTCCCATTGTTGGAGTCCATCAAGGTCTTTCTGGAGGGCTTTTGAATCTTCTTCGTTTTTAATCTGGTGGTAGAGTACACAATCGTCGGCAAACAGTCGTACAGTTGAGGATGTTACATATTCTGGCATTCTATGTGAAGTCTTTCTTTTTCAATGGTGTTGTCTTTGCTCTTTTGGACTTCATTTTGACTTTTGATTGCCCTGTTGGTACCTCTTTGCTTCTTATATATAATTTAACCACCAAATAGATTAAGTTAGATTTTAAGCAATCTATCTTTTGATTTGTAAGAAAAGTAAAATTAGACATCAGTTATAAGATAAATACTGTTTATTTAGATCCTTATCCTTGCATCTATATTTTACCTAAGAGTTTTTCAAGTTTTTAAAATTTATTGCTACTAGACTAAACCCAATAAACATTAAATACTTATAATTACAGTATATCCTTTATTATAGTCTTAAACCTCCAACATGTATTGAAAGTATCATTAATGCAATAAAAAAAATTGATTTATATATCTATTTTAATCAGAATAAATTGCACGAGTGGGATTCTTTTTCTCAGTGAGAGATTTTTTTATTTCTCAGGATTTAACAGAACAAAACTGTACCACGATAACAGCATGGAAATCTGAATTTTCTGTTGATCTTTTCAAGGACATTGTTTTGTTTTATGTTATAAACTAAAAATGGCACAAAGGTTAAATCGCAACAGAGTTGGCGTAGCCGAGAATATTACAAGAGTCACGGTACCGCAAGACCCGTTTGCGTCGCTGATGTACTACCTAGAATGCATGTGCAAGTTGTTAAGCATAGAAAACCCGGACATCATTCGTTTGACGGATTGGAAGAATTATCAATCACTCACAGGGGAAGACAGACTTCTTCTGACAATTTTTTGCTCGAAGCTAACTCCAGAGAAGTTAGAAGGTGTGTGTATTTTGAAAGATGATAACATATATTTCACGAATGGGACACATAACGAATTTTTCGATATCAATACACTTACGGAAGCAGAAACCGTGTTGGTTGGACAAGATCGTGTTGCTGTGAGGAAGATCATGTAATACGACACCTATTGGATTCATAGGACCTATTTCTACCCCATGGTGTTTGTTCTAAAACTTATTAGTGAAAGGAACAATCAACAAAATTCTAACGACACATGTTGCTGTACTATATTGTAGACTCCATTGACCTTTTTTGCAAGCGTGGGAAATTTGTATTTTGAACTGTCTTAATTTTGCTTTTTGATAATAGTTTTAAAGATTAATAATTGTAAATAAATACATGTACACAGTAATTTTGATATTGTGCACTTTATTTGAGCGAATCTTTATTTTATTTCTTTGATTAATTGGTAAGGTTTTTTTTCTCAAAAAGAATGAAAATGCAAGTACAAATATGTGGTAGTCGCTTATACTAAGACTTACTCTGTCATCAGTGACTTTTAGAAAAATAACAAATTTACAGAAGACCAAATAATCGATATGCTCAACTTTCTTATAGACAACATATTTTTTTCAGTTTGGTGAACGGGTTTTTCAGAAAACAATAGGGATTCCCGTTTGGACACTAATTGTGCATCTTTGCTTACTGATTTGTTTCTTCACTCATATGAAGCATACTTCTTATATTCTCTTATAGACAAAAAAGATCAAATATTCTTGTGTTTCTTTTAACCTCATTCTGTTATGACCAATTCTCGATTTGGCGACTTTTGCAATCTCATATATACTCAGGAACTTGAGATAAATGACATAAAAAAGATTCTAGGAAGTTGGCTTCATCTCGAATTAGATTATCAACGAAAACTTTCAACAAGCTCTATGACAAATGTAAAGACTTCAATTTTCCCTTTTTGTATAGCAACATTAAGTCCAATCCAGTTTATCGAGTTTACGTATGACAATTGATTCGTAATTCCTACATAAAAAATATATTGCATTTTGTTTTTGAAAAGGATTTTATCACGACAAGTATCAATCAAGCCCGTAAGGGCGAGTGTGATACATAAAAGCATGATTAAGTCTATCTCAAAAACAATATGTTATATAATATATATTTCTTTTACTGAGGTGGCAATCTTATGAATGATGTTCCAATATTTCATTCATAAATTGAAGAGAAAGAACTACTTTCGTTGTTTGTTAATAAACTAGCTGCCAAAAGAAAGGATACACATTGAAAAAAAAAATAGAATTTATTCATTTTTATATGTTTTTTTTCATCTTTTCGTCGATTTACTCTGATAAGACTTCTCCTTGCAAAAGTTAAAGTTGAAGAAAGGTGCAATTTGATGAAAAAATAATCCGCCATTTTGAACTTTGAAAAGTCATGAAAATCACAATCTTCGTATTGAAGATGCATTGTTTTTTATCAAAAGGTAAAATAAATGCATCATTATGTTAGGAAGTACCAGGAAAGCACAAGTTTAGAAAATATTGTCAACAATGTTTTAGAGACTTCATAATGCCAGCAGGGGAGTGTGCAATAATGACTTCTTTCAAATGGACAAATATGGGATTTCGATCTCTCAGATGAGTGCAGATGTTGGTTTGTCATACAGTTTTGTTTTGTCTACCTTTACCAGATTTGACATGCTGAATTGACTGTTGGCAACGCGATGGGTGTGCTATAGCAAGCAGGAACTGCTTACTCTTCCGTAGCACCTGAGTTATTCTTGTTTTGACTGGAGTTCGCGTTGTTGATTGATATTCAGTTATTTTGTGTTTCCATGTTTTACATGTCTGGTTTTGACCCGTTCTTGTTGGTGTTTACTGGTTTTGTCTCTGCCCTTTGGGACTTTTGACTTTCGGATACCCCATTGGTACCTCTGCTTCTTCCAAAAGATGATTTCAAATACAAATTTCTACGCAGTAAACGTTATCTTCAGTAAGGAGAAAATCTGGTTATTTTTTTTAATCAATGGTGTTTCTGATTGATATCGAATTTGTGATTTCTAAAAGGCTTCACTGGCAACCGGAAGTGCTGGCTCAAAACAATTAAAAAATTACCACAGTTCCAATCTTTACTTTCAGAAAAAAAATGACTGAAACGTTTCCAGATACCCTTCTCGGTCAGTAAAACATTTACAGTATATTACTTTCAAACTGTGATTTTAAAATTTATGCTTGCATCTTCCCATATAAGTTGCTATAATAAGTTTCTTTTAGAGAGTATGTGTATCCTTTCTTTCGGACCTCAGTATATTATATCTTCGAATAAGTTGAGACGATTGATTCATTATAATAAAGATCAATCTACGTACATGTATTTAGAGTTATAAATGTATAACCAGATTGAAACCCATAAACTGTCTGACAAGTATGAATGTCATTTACCCTTAATTTTAATATATAAAACCTCCTGTGTGCAACTTCAAGTGCCATAAATGCCATAACAATTATTTATATCTATTCTGTCTTGAAAACAAAAATTAGTAGAATTTAGATACATATAATTTCTGTCTCGACTGATCGAGACTTTCCATCTTAACGGAACATTAATTGAATTGAGATATTTACATTTTATATCCTTCATTCAAGATGCTAACTGGAAACCTAACGTTTTAATTTAATATTTCCATGGATATTTATTACATGAGTTAAAGGTTCTCTAAATAATGGCACAAGTTTTTAATCGTAATCGCGTCGGAATCGCCGAAAATATAACTATCGACGAAGTCGACGATCCGTTTGCTCGTCTTATGCATTACATACGATGTATAAGTTTCATATGTGAAGTAAGCGATGAACCATTATTTAGCCCTTATACTGATTGGAGCAAATATGAAAAACTTACTTTTGAGGATAAAGTAAAAATTGTAGTATGTTGCTTGAATATAGATCTACGTGAGCTAAGAAATTGTATCTTAAACGAAAATATTTCATTTGAAAATCGGGCTGGAAGTCATTTCCAGATTTTGGACAACACAACACTCGGGGACTTTTTGCTTGGGCGGCAACCCGAGCCAGGGAATAAGGTCATGCACTATGACTCATATTGGTTGGAGCGATACTATGTTCAGCCATTGTTAATGGCTCGCGAAATAGTTGGCCAAATGATTTTAAAGGAAAGTACGTCTGTCACAAAAAGCCAACAAAGTTCTGAAGACACATGTTGCTGTACTATATTGTAGAATTCATGGACGAAGATTGACTTATGGTGGTACTCTGATATATAATGTCTTCACTCTTAGGAGCAAATGTATCCAGTTCAATGATTTTATGGGTTTTCTTCTGATCAATATGACTGAAGCACGTTAATTATTTGAATATAATAAATCCTTGAAAATACGCCTATCAAATAATTAACTTGATACACGTGTTACAAGGAGTGATATTGTGTCTTTGCTTGTTGTTCAAGTTACTTTATAGAAATAACAGATGTATGAAAGCTTCGTTTGTAGGTATTCTAAAGTAAAGAGTAGAAAAATGAGGCTTTTAGATAACGAATATTCTAAGGAAATTGAAATTATAAAAAATATTGATTTTACTTATTTGAGATTTGTTTTATTTTTCAAAACAACTTACAAATAAATATGTTATCAGTAACATGTATGTATATAATTTTTTATTGCAAAATAACACCCATAAGGGTCAAGCAATACATAGAGTAACCAACATACAAACAGTTTCAATAACACATTAACATCACATAAGAAAAAAATCAAGTAGAATTAAGCATTAGCTGACATATGGACCTGTTTATTATATTTTGGGGGGTTCAAATCCTCTATATATAAAGGTTTATGTTTCAATTACGCAATACCAGGAGGTTAATTGACAATTACAAATGCCAAGTGTTATATGCCTTTGCTATATGATATGACAAAACATTTTGCCAACTTAACAGTGATTGCTAATGCAAATTGTGAAATGCCAAATTTGAATGTGATTTGCCATATGCCAAATGGCAGGATAAAAAATATCCATAGCCCCTCTACCCAGTAAAATTGAATGGTCAGATTCTACTGGACGGACTATTCAACTTGAAGGGGGGGGGCTTGGTTTTTTGTTTTTGTCAGAATTTTTTCCGTGCAGAGGTGGAAAAATTATTTATTTTTCGAAGGCGCCGCGACAGAATATTTTTTTTCATAATTATCATTATTTTATATGGCAAAAATCCTTCTTCAGAATATTTTTTTCTTACCCTCTGCTGCCAGAATAATTTTTTTCATCAGAAATAATTTTCAGAATATTTTTTTTAGGAAAAAACCAAGCCCTCCCCCTTCAAGTTAAATGGTCGGACCCAAAAATTTGAATGGTGGTTTGATGGTATTTATGCCATAATTTTCACACAAAAAAATGTTTCCTTATATAAAAGTTTCAAAACTTTTTTATGTAGTTTATATAACAGAAATACTGTAAACAGAATAATGATACATGAGTTTTCTCTTTTTTTCTTTATTTAAAACACCAAATTTTATCGTGAAAAGATATTTATTTCATTTTATTGTACCCTTTTGTTAGTAAATGGATAATATTTATACAAAGATATAAATTACACATACTTTCATTGTTATCTTAAGGTAAACTAAAGTAACAGATATTTTTTTCTCGGAAAATAGTCATGTATACAAATGTGTCAATGAATGTTTGAAATCACACTAAAGACTGATAGCCTAAAGATAGCATTTTGATATTGCTCTGAGGATAACGCAAATATATGTACCAAATAAAAAGAAAGAAAAGGAGTATTTACGGATTAAAATGGCTCTAGTAATGAACAGAAGGCAAGTTGGTGTTGAAAATACATCAAAACCTGTTGGGATTGCCGATGATCCAATAGCCAGGCTGATGTACTATTTAAACTGCATGTGTAACGTTCTGAGCTTAAATGAGCCCAACTTAAACCGACTGACGGATTACAACCAGTATAACATGCTTAGCAACGAGGATAAACTTGTACTAATTCTTCTGTGCGCTAATTTAAACCCACGTGTGCTAACAGGGAAGTGCTTGATCCATGACGAGGACGTTGAATCAGTTTCCGGTCGTGATAATGAATTTTTTAGCTTGAACGAAACCTCCATGACATTTGCAGCCGTTGAGTCTGTCATTGTTGGAGAGAAGAGGGTTGCTGTTAAAGAGGTTATGGTTTGTAATACAAGATGGATTAAAAGAAATTATTTAGAGCCAATGGAATGTTTCCTTGATGATGACGACGATATTGATCCAAGGCGAGTAAGCACAACGAGGAAGGCGATAGCTTACAATCAGCGACCGGCGATAAGTTATGCGCATGACTATGATGACCACCAATCGATAACGTCATACAAAGATGGTTGTTGTTGCGTTATTCTTTAAAGTATTACATATGTGTGAATATTTTCCATTTGAAAGAATACTCTTTTGATAATATTACGTAATTTAAAACGGAAGTATAAATAAAAGTTTCAGCCAAAATTCCTCGACTCTGAATACATCCGACAAGCGAAAGTTATTGATGCAAGCTTTCGGTAATTCTGGCCAGTGTAAATTTTGGTCGACAAATAAATGTTTTCTGATTTATCCATCATTGGTTATCCCTGCCTATTAGAATACATGCAATTACTCGACCTCCCTAAGATATAACTATAACACAGCAACAACTAATTAAGTTCCATCAGGGTGAATCTAATCAATTCAGACGAGCATCTCGTCAATACATAGCCAATTTTTTAAATGCCAAAGTAAAATCTGATATAATTTTTACCAAAAATCAAATCAAATTAAATTTATTGTCATAAATAACTAAAATTTAAGCTTGTGAAAAATCATCAAACCAGTACAAAGAAAAAAATTACATGTACAGAACACTTTATTAAACCGGCAAATAGTTAAATCCCTGCCCCTAGTGCATATGACTTTTTTAAAATGCTAAAACGACGTTTCTTAATAATGACTCAATAGAAATTAAAAATACCAAACAGCAGGTATAAACGGTTAATTTGGATATGTTATTTAGCGATATCAAGGGGTTACCTCTCATCAGTAGCATTTAAATCAAAACATTGGCAGGTCAAATTCCAAAACTGTTGAAACGAAAAGTACTCAAAACCAAAACGTTCGAACAAGGAAGCCCAATCCAGCACCAAGTATATCGACCATGTGCATTACAAGGAAAGAAACCTGATGTTTTAAACAATTTTGAATTTAAAAATGGGAAATTTCAGCGACAAAAATATTAGAAATTTTATGGTAAATCGTGTCAGACAAGTCTGACGACCAGGCTTGTGATTACCCTCGGTGACCTCTGTTCCACCAGCAGCGGTGATCGCCCAGTGGTTTAAAAAAAATATTACAAATACCAAAATGCAGGTATAAACGGTTAATCTGGATATGCTATATATCGATATTTCAATGAGTAACCTCTCATCAGTAGCATTTAAATCAAAACATTGGAAGGTCAAATTCCCAAACTGTTAAAAACGAAAAGTACTCAAAACCAAAACGTTCGAACAAGGAAGCCAAATCCAGCAAAGAGTATATCGACCATGTGCATTACAAGGAAAGAAACCTGGTGTTTTAAACAACTTTGAATTTAAAAATGGGAAATTTCAGTGACAAAAATAATAGAAATTTTATGGTAAATCGTGTCAGACAAGTCTGACGACCAGGCTTGAGATTACCCTCGGGGACCTCTGGTCCACCAGCAGCGGAATTAAGTTGTTTTACATCAGGGGCGGGGCATGACCAACTGATTTCTCCCTCATAGCCTTTTTATAAAGCGTGAAATATATATGATATAGGATAAGGATCTAAAATGTGTTCAAAGTGGTAAGTGTTTTTTCGTTTGATGTGTGGGACAAGGTTCACTTAAACCCCTTATGGTAGCAGTATCCGTCAGGAATCAATTAAACAACTAAACAAAAATTATCAAACTAACAAGGCAAAACATTTTATGTGATCTTAAGATACAATATCTCCATGGGTAAAGTGACAGAAAAAAAACTATGTTTGACCATATGATTGTCAGTCTTGAGAGTTATAGGCACACTGTACATGGAAAAGTAGAGAAAAAATATTTCTGTCCTTTTCCCCCATTAAACCATTTATTTTGGACAATTAGAAGCTCACTACTTATCTTGTGCGCTGGTTTAAATACTACACTAGCCGATCAGGTGGTGTTCGAGTCCTGTATGTCATGTATGTATAATTTACAAAAGAGGGTATGTGATTAGGTTTGTCAGTTATACCTGCCTTAGTTTGGTGGTTTCCTCCGGGTACTCCGGTTTCCTCCACCATTAAAACTGACCGCCCAATATGGCTCAAGTGCGTCGAAAAGGGCATTAAACCTTAACACACCCACCCACACACACACACACACACGCACACACCTGATCTTGTGTGGAAAATATAGCCTCTGATACGATGTTACCAATAAATTTCTAATAATTTTGTCATTGAAATTTCCGATTGTTACATTTAAATTGTTTTAAACACCAGGGTTCTTTCCTTGTTATGCACATGGTCGATATCATCGGTGCTGGATTTGGCTTCCTTGTTCGAACTTTTTGGTTTTGACATAGACCTGTATATAATATACAGGTCTATGGTTTTGAGAACTTTTCTTTCAATATTTTGGGTTTTTGATCTTCCAATGTTTTGATTCAAATGCTGCTGATGAGAGGTACACGTTACTCCTTGAAATATCAATATACAGCATATAACCAAATTAACCGTTTTATACCCGTTTTTGGTAAATGTATTTTAAACAGATTCGCAAACGTAACAAAGCAAGAGGTCAAGGTTAATCTTTTTTTTGTTGAAATTATTTAACGGTCCAAATCGAAAAAAAATGGACCAGAATTCTGACAATTACATAGAATACACGAGATTCGATCTATCATTAAGCACATCATTTTGCTTTTATCTAATAAAAAGTTTGCGTAGCTCTTTATTAAACAAAAACAGATTTCAGCATTCAGCAGTGCCATGTATGTATTACTATTTACTTAAATATTTAACATGTCATATTAGATTAATATATATATTTACGACCTAAATATGTATTGGAACATTATCAAGAACATTTTCAAAGGTAGGTGTTCCAATAAATTGTTATCTTTCTTCCTGGTTCAGATATTAAATTGCCAAATACTGCGAAAAATTTGGAGGGGGTCAGGTAATTTTACAGTGAATGATCATTAAACGAACTCTCTATTTACGTTGTTGTTAAGGATAGGCATACAATCTTAATTTTAAAATGGCATTTGACGAGTTTTGTGTGATATGCAGAACACATTCTTAGTTCTCCTAGACGAACTCTTTTGAAAGTGTGATTCGCTTTAACAATTATCTATAGTAAGCAGAATCATTTCCTCATTTTGGATTGATTATATAATTGAATATCAAGAAATCTTACTCATCGAGAACACAATTTCGACACCGAAAGATCAGGAAATGGCACTCGTATTTAACCGTAACAGAGTTGGTGTGGAAAACACTTCAACAACGGTTGGAGTTCCAGAGCATCCAGTTGCACGTCTTATGTACTATTTAAATTGTATGAGCACCGTCCTGAGCTTGGACCAACCGTTTATTAACCGTCTTTCGAATTACACGAACTTTGCATCCATAAGCGCAGATGAAATTGTATTCCTTGTTGCCTTTTGTGCAAAACTCGACCCAATTAAACTGACTGGACTTTGTCTTATTCATGACGAAAATGTTCGGAGCACCGCCGGGAGAGATAACGAATTTTACAACATAAACGCAGAGTCTACGACTTTCGCAGCTGTGGAGTCGGTAATAGTCGGCGAAAAGCGTGTAGCAGTGAAAAAGGTAATGGTTTATAATTTGAACTGGGTGACCAGAAACTATATAATTCCAATGGGATTTTTCTTGAGTGATAATAACGGAGAGCAATCGAACAGACCAAACCCTACCCCGGCAATTACATACAACCGGACTCCGGCAATCACGTATAACCAACCGAGCTATAGCGCAACACCGTCTTATCGACAACAATCCAAAAGTTCGTGTTGTACCATACTTTAGTCCGATTGCTGTTCCTGTGGAAAATAAAAAAACCCAGACATTTTACTATGGCACAAAAGATTTATTTATTATTTAATTTAAATTTCTCTTTCGTCTGAATAGGTATTAAGACTTTACTGCTATAGACATCAAAAACGTTTCATTCGTATGCATTTTTTTCCAATTAATTGCAGTATAGATTTTATAATAAGAGTTGTTGACGTTATATTTTATTGTAAAAATAATACTATTTACTGTATGAATTGACCATGAATTGTAAATATCTTAGTGCAGCCGTAAATGTTTTTCTCTAAGTTTTGTCTGGCCTACATGATGCCGCGTGACATGGCCTATGCAGTCCTAGTCACGAACTCTCCTGTCAGTAATGACTGAAATATTACTAGTTTTTTGCAAGGAAATATAATACATTCCAATGGCTCCAATATTTTAATGGCTAGAGATTGCTCCTTTAAATCTGCGCATCTGCTACTAATAACTGAAAATCAGCGGCAAACCACTGCTCTTTGACGTAGGCGAGAAAATAAGTTAGATAATCATGTGATGAGTTTGATCCATTTAGTTAGAGTTATTTAATGTTTTTGATTACCTGATAATTTTTTTCCTGCTCTTCGTGCAGAGTGGACGTGTTTATTTGGCTCTCCAAATTTTATGTGTTAAAATGTTTTGGACTCGAATTTGTGCTTTTATTTTCTCTAAATTTGATTGATTTTAACACAGGATTATGCATATTTGCATTTATTTTGGAATTACTTTTGTTTTATTGACGTCTACTCTCTCGATGATGGAAAATTTGGGACTGTTGGTCGACTTCCATACTGGTTCACATTGAATACTATGGAATGTCGGACAGATCTCTCATTTACATGATGTCTGTGGGGTTTGGGTATTCCCCTGACTAGTTCGGTGGTTTCTTTCGGAGATCGGCAATTGCAGATTTTCCGCTTTCCTCCACTTTTAACACAACTGAGCATTTAACGTCATCGGTTTGGATAGAGTATTGTCCTAACCGGTTCTCGTTCTGCCTTGGCTTCTAGGGGGACTTCTTGCCTAGAGTATTTTTTGTATTTTGTTCACTTTTGCACTTTTTGAGGATGAGCGAGTGTTGTGTGTGTTTTATTTTCATTTTGTCTGTACCTATTAGGTAAATGTTAGGTCCAACTCCGGCCAGGTTAGGGAACTGGGGAAGGCAATGCTCACATTAATTGCACTGGTGCAAGTCTTAAATGTTCCACTCTACGCCTATATATTACTTTACTTGGTGGTGCTCCTAACAGAGGAGGAACATACCTGAGATACAGATACAAATCATTTGGTTAGTTGTACAATCAAAGAGAGGAGCGGTTTACAACGAGGGCCAGGGGGGTACGCCCCTTTTGGCAGTAAAATTCAACTGGATATATTGCTAAAGAAAAAAAGTTTAAGCATCAAACATTGAAGCATAACTTAGCCAGGCAGTGGGCTCCCCATTTCTAAATTTCTAAATCCGCCACTGTAAGAGAAAATTTCCGTAAATATTGCCCGTATTTTACTGATAATACTATATAAGTCAAACACAGCTTAAAACCGTGTTGCACTCTTTTTGGTGTTACTTTTATTTCTCCGACATCAAAGGGTTGTTATTTGGTTTCCTTAGGCACTGTTATTAAGTCTATACTGGCACTCATTTTGTCTGCCAAAACAATTTTGTTCAGTGTTCCCTAGGCACTGTTATTTAGTCTTCCCAGGCAATGTTATTTAGTCTGCCAAGGCACTGTCATTTTGTCTACCCTAGCACTATTATTAAGTCTGCCGAGGTATTATTATTTACACAGGCACTGCAATCATTCTGCCCAGGCAGTTATTTAGTATACACATGCACTGCTATAAGTTTACCCTGGGCACTGTTATTTGGTCTGCCCAGGCACTAATGTTTAGTCTACACTGGCACTGCTATTTAGTCTGCACGGGCACTGTTATTTCGTCTGCCCAGGCAATATCATTTTGTCTATCCAGGCGTTGTTATTTAGTCAACCCAGGCACTGCTGTTTCGTCTGCCCAGGTATTGTTGTTTAGTCAGCCCAGGCACTGTTGTTTAGTCTGCCTAGGTACTGTTGTTAAATCTGCCCAGGCACTGTGGTATAGTCTATCCAAGCACTGTTATTTAGTCTGCCCAGGCACTGCTGTTTAGTCTGCCAAGGCACTGTTCTTTAGTCTGCCCAGGCACTGTAGTTTAGTCTGCCTAGGCACTGTTGCTTAGGCTTCCCAGGCGATGTCATTTTGTCTACCCAGGCACTGTTGTTTAGTCTGCATATGCACTGTTATTTATTCAGTCCAGGCACTGTCATTTTGTCTGCATAGGCACTTTTATTAAGTCTGCCCAGGCTTTGTTATTTTATCTTCCCAGGCACTGTTATTTAGTCTGCCTAAGCACTGTAATTTAGTCTGCCCAGGCACTTTTGTTAAGTCAGCCCAGGTACTGTTGTTCAGTCTGCCCAGGCATGCACTGTCATTGTGACTGCCTTGGCACTGTTGCTTAATCTGCTCCGGCATCTATTGGTATAGTCAGGAGCATAAATATCTTTTTGTGGCCATCCTATGATCTTTTAATATTTTAAATGGACCGGCAGCACATATTATATCTTTGAATAATAGCTAGCTCTATTGTCCTGGCCAAAACAACTAAAAAATATACTCTCTCAAAAAAGAAACGCAACATACAAAGATATTTCAAATACCAATAGAATAAAAATTATTATATTTAAACTTAAATTGTCGCATGAATTTGGAAATTTTGCTTGGTTAATGTGCAGTGATCAATCTTGGGTGTGGCATAAACAAAATTCGAATTACTAGCTAACGGAAGCGTGGCGCCAACTGTAGTACTACCTACTAAATGCTTGCATCACGACTTAACTCGTGCACTCCCATGTTTTTAAAAAAAAGCTGCAAACGATCATCTGGCGCCCGCTTTTACAGATATTGAAGCCTCTGCTCCCATACCCCAGGTTTTTAAAAACATTGGGTGGCGCTAGCGCTTGCGCTTATCCAAATTTGAAAAATCATTGAAATTGATGGTCTTAGCTAACATCCAGTAATTCTGGTGATCAATGCTTGAAACGTTATTATTTTGGGGTAAAAAACCATGCGTAAATTTTCCTTTTTGTGATACCATCATTATCATAACGATAATTTTACTTTTAGTGGTTAACATCAGGCGCAACACGAGGTGTGAAATTCCCCCGTACGGCACATCGCTTGAAAGAATTTTGAACAAGGGAATTCACCTTTGATTTTTCTTCCAGAGAAGAAATTAGCACCAAAACATTGTCGTGCACTAAAATACACATTTTTACAAAGAAGTTTTAGGCACGAACCATTTTCATACGGTGGGGAGGGGGGGGCTGGGATTTTGTTACCTGATATTATTTTTTTTTCTGTCCAAATCAAAGTTACATTTTTTTTCTACCCAAAGCAAAATCAATATTTTTTTTTCAGGCAAATTCAGATTTTTTTTTACATTTGTTTTTCTATTCGTAAGTTTACAGGTCCTTTATCAATTGTGGGAATTAGGTCAGTTCTTGGACTAATTTATTCTCATTGTGAGTAACATTCATATATTTTAAAGACAAATGGGATATGTGGAATAAGTCAAACAGACAAACTCTTGGTAGGAGATGAAATGTACATTGGACTATTGTATTTTTATTTTGAATACATGCACATTCAAAACATACATATATTTATAAGAAAATGGGATATAGAGAGACAAGGCGAATATGTCAGCAAACCTCTATTGAAAACACAAACTAAAAATTGAAAATAATTAAAAACCAGAATCCCCCCAAAAATAAACATTCAGTACAAAAATGTATATGGCAAAATTAATTTAAATGGACAATAGACAAAGTCAAATAGCTGGATATCTAAAATCCAAAATTTGTTTCTTTTATAAATATACTTTTTTCCAATATGTGAAATCTTATTCTAAAACTTATCAAGACTAAAAGTGAAAACCATATTCATTTGTAATTGCCCCGGTAACCTTGTCACGTAGGGGACTTATCACATGGTTACCTTTTAGGTTCATCTTTTGGTATCAAAGTTTTTAAAAGTTAATTTCGAAGTTTTGGGTTGAAATACGACAAAGAAAAGTACAAATTAAAGGCAATAAGGAATCAAAGAAAAACAAGGCTTTTAATTTGGTTAGGGATCCTGCGTTTTAACTACCATGCTAAACAGACATGGGGATAGCTGAAGGCCTCAAAAGCTCTTGGGTAAATGATGCAAAAACATCCATTCTAACTCTTGTGATTTCCTGAAAGCTTATCATGAAATTTAGATTTCATAATTACTACCTATTATAAATAAAAATGCAGCGATACTTAAATTAGGTCGTTTGTTTCCGTCGTTTCTATATTTACAAAAGCTCTTTGCAATGTACATACTTTCACTTTTCACTCGGGGGCTATATTCGGATTCTCAATCTTCGGATTTCCATCAAGACAATATGGCCGCGACCAGTAGATTATGTGTTCCGCTTCGGATTATATTTTAGTCAGTGTAGCATATCTTGCGTAGCTTTAACGTAATGGATATTTGATTTTGGATTGCGAAAATGTACTTAATTGAATAAAGTTTAAAGGACAAAAATACTATTCGGACACCAAAAATAAGTTAAATCTTGCAAAAAAATTGTACACAGCATCTTTGTTTTTCATGCTTTTATGTGGCGGTGTTTTAAAGCAACAATGCGATTCAACTAGATTATGTAGCGTACATGGCGTAGTCACTTTATCAGATTGTGCACATGTTTAAGCGTACTTTCTATCTCTTCCCGTAAACCTCTCATGCAAACTTTTCGATCTACTAATTAGACCAATTTTATTATATAACTGTGAAATATGGTTTATGGAGGAATATCTGCCTATAGCTAGAGCAAAAGATAGAGCCAGTAGAAATGGTAATATTTGTGATACTCTGACTCTGGCAGATAGATCCTCATTTGAAAAAATACACAACAGATATTGCAAATCGATTTTAGGACTTAAAAAAACGGCATGCAATATCTCATCAAAGACAGAGCTTGGTAGATTGCCTATTGAAAGTTTCATTAAAATTCAAGTTATGATGTATTTTTGCAGACTAAACTCTGAAAAGATTAACCCTTTGTTAAAAGAAGCATATATTGTAAACAAAAATCTACACAATGAAGGAATGTACTCGTGGTACACCCTTGCTTCCAAAATTTTTGAAGAATGTGAATTAGATATCACAGAATTTGAGAATTTGGACAAACCCTTTTTGAAAATTAAAAATAAATTAAAAAGTAATTTTAAACAAAAAATAGAATATAACTACAAAAATATAATAATTCAGAAATTAGCCAGCTTGACCGATGATTCTAAATTATTTTTATACAAACAATTAAAGACTGAATTTGGTTTAGAAAAATATTTATTAAAAGAAACAAGTTTTAAAAACAGACAATTAATAACACAATTAAGAGTCAGCGACCACAAATTAAATATAGAATTAGGAAGATACAGAAATATTAAAAGAGAAAATAGACTGTGCTCTGTATGTGAAGTTGTTGAAGATGAATATCATTTTCTTCTGTATTGTAACAATAACAAACAATTAAGACAAACTATGTTTAATAAATTAAATTTAAATCAAAACATCGACTTAAATAATAAAATTATACATATGCAACGAATTTTGAATCCCGATATAGAACTGATTCCAATTGTATGCGACTTTATAAAGCAGTCACTGGTACTACGAAAATAGGGTCCACATTGGTCAAAATGTTCTCAAAACTATAACTACATAATTATATTAATATTCTGTATACTCTGTTGTTTTCTGTATATGTTTTGTATTTTACATGTTTTTTTGTTTTTGCTTTGACCCATATGGGTGTATTTTGCAAATAAAGACATATAAATTTTTGACTGCAAAATGTTAATTCATTGAATAAAGTTTATTATCACAGACAGAAATAATGCTTATGCAAAAATAGGTCAATCAGACACACACAATTCAAGCATTTTATTGATATTTTGAAAATGACAAAATAGCCACATTGGGTCATTCGTCTGTCTTGATCTAGGTCATTTTAATAAGGATAAATAATTTTATCTATTTCTCACAAAGCTATTGCGGGATCCGGAAAAATAAACTTATTTGTCACAAGTTATTGGTTGTTCGAAAATGTTATCATTGCTTAATAATTTTGTCGATTCACCACACAGAGACCAATGTAGCCACAACTACAAACATGTCAGAAAATAACCAAATGAACCACAGGGGCTTGGATTAAAGAGTAGGGGGGCGACTTAAAAGTCAATATAAATGACCAGAATCCAAGCCCCTGTGTGCGGAACACGGATTGCAACGTTCGTGTATAAGTTTGCTTTAGTCTCTATCATAAAGGGAGGGACAATCTTTGAATAGGTGACAATCAAAAATATTTGAGCAGCCGCGGATCCGGGGGTGGGGTCCGAGGTTGGAATTTTCCTCCTTTCCGACAAAAATTTCGCAAGTATCCTGTAGGTTTTCTGCAAAATTTGTCTAGAACCACCCCCTTTTCGTCCTTCGTCCACAACGGAATTTATGTGGACCAACCCCTTTCAAAAATTTCTGGATCTGGCCCTGTTTGAGTTACAATATAATTTATTGCTATTAGACGTAAAAAATTTAAAGGCATACATGTACATTGCAAATTTTCATAAAGAGATCTACAATTGAGTTTAAACTTATTTCATATAATATTATATACTTCAAAATCACAGGCTGATCTGACAAATGATAACCATTAAAGTAGACGATAATTAGATGTGGAATAATTGTACGCCACACAACCAACATAAAGAAACGTAAATTTTAAAAATCACAATGGAAAACAGCCAAGTCTTCAGCATGACCATAAGTCGCTGCTTGCCGTCTTGCATTGGCCCAAGACTAAAAATACAAAAGAGGATGAGTCCAGTTTCCTTTTTGGTCACACTTAGAAAAAAGTCAAAATAACAATGTACATTTTTTTTTACATCTCCGCATGCTTGGAATGCAACTAAATGTTGAAAATAATAATATTATAAAACGAAAATTATAAAAATTTCTAGGCGCAAAATGTATGTTTGATTTTCTTCTTCGGTATTCCCAGAATCCCGTTGGTAGCTTTTGTTCTCAGAATAATTTGAAGATTGAAACCTTTTTAAACTTTAACATTAAGCTGATTTATAAGTATATATGAACAACAGACTGTGACATCTTTGATCCAATGGAGACTTTTGTACAGCTCGATGAGCTGTAGGTTTAAGCAAACAACAGCTTTTCTCTATCTGCGATAGTTTCCTATTTACTCCACTAACATAACCAAACTTAGATGCAGTTATTTTAAACTAAATAGGAGATAGTACAATGCTTATACTGGATCTAAAAACAAAAAAAATGTTTAGGATAAACACTTACATGACTTAGATTCATCGACATGGCTTAATTTTAGATCGATTTTGTAGTATGTGTACAGCAAAGGCTACATATAGAATTCAACAATAAACCTTAGCAGGACCTAGAAATAATAAAGTATTTTTTATGTTACTAAAGCAGACCTTTGCTTTTTGTGTCCATAGCGGCTTGCTAGGCAATATGCATTAGAGTCCACACTTGTTTATTAAAAAAAACATCATATAAACTACAACACAACACAAGAATGCAGTTGGAAAAATAAGAAATCTGTAAATATTGACCGATGTTGTCTTATAGACATTTCTGGATCTACCAGTGGTATGGGAAATACATATAATTTTATTTGTTAAGCGGGACAACAGTGTCTAAGATGTCCACACTTCAAATGTTCATTCTTCATACCAGGGTGTCCGAAGGCGGCCGAAGCTCATGGAAACTGACATACATCACAAAATGATACAGGGGCTATATTCTGAAAGCAACAGAAAACACTTAGACCTGTAGACGATATATAGATCAGGAAACGTATTCAACCATATGATAAATTCCAAATATTGAAAGCCTTAGGTCAAACGTTTCTGCGGCATAATCAGTTATGGAAATTATTTGATCCCTCGGGTAAACAAACTGACGGACCAGCCTAAAACATTACGCCACTCTCAACTTCTTTTATGGGTATAATGCAACAATAGTGTGTATGTAAAATAGGTGATAATAATTACATTTCAAGGTATAAGAAATGCAATGTAACTTTTAATTATCCTGATTGGGAGTCATACAGCAGAGGTTCATACCATAACAGATCAAAGCTATAGATGTACATGTATGCATGTACTAAACATATAAAAAGTGATACTATTTCGTAGCACATTATAATTTCAACTTTTGCAAAAGGCAATGATATGCCGAGCAAAGCGAGCCAGAAAAAAACAGGCTTTTAACATTTGAGTTCAAAGGATGTATAATATTTTTTTGGGGGGAAATTTATGAATATTGAATATTTTTTTTTTCAGCTCCATTAGGAGCATTTTTATTTTTTTCTGTAAAAATTGGAATTAATATTTTTTTTTGAAAAAAATCCCAGGCCACCCCACCAAAAGAAAATGGTTCGTGCCTTATGCAACAAATTCAAACAAATGAGAAGGAAGGTTGAAAACAAGAGGCTCCCAGGAGCCGTTATCGCTCACCTGGTCTTGATGTCAACCCTATGAAGACTTTTGTATAGCTAAATGAGCTGAATGTTTAAGCAAGAAAAAAATTTTCTTTAGTTGCAATAGTTTTGATTCTATAAGCAAAAACACTATTTTTCACCTTTAAAGAGCCATTATAACCCTTTTAAGGGATCATCTGCCAACTTTGACATTAAAAAGACTTTTGTAGAGCTTAATGAACTGAATGTTTCAGCAAGCAACAGCTTTTCTCTATCTGCAAAAGTTTTTCATTCTATAGACCAAATCATTATTTTTCCCCTTTCAGGGGCTGTAACCCCTATAATGGGTCATCTGACAACTTTGACCCAATGGAAACTTTTGTACAGCTAAATAAGCTGAGCATTTAAGCAAGTAATAGCTTTTTTCTTTCAGCAATTGTTTTCATTCTGTAGACCAAAAACATGCAAACTGTTATTCTTTAAGGGCTGTTACCCCTAAAAGGGGTCATCTGACAACTTTGACTTTATGGAGACTTTTTAAGAGCTTAATGGGCTGAACATTTAAGCAAGCAACTGCTTTTCTTTATCTGCTATAGATTTCATTCTATAGGCTAAAAACATGAAAAGACTGTAATCACTTTAAGGGGTCATCTGATAACTTCGACCCTATGAATGCTTTTGTAGAGCTAAATGAGCTGAACATTTAAGCAAGCAACAGCTTTTCTCTATTTGCAATAGTTTTCATTCTATAGGCAAAAAAAACATGAATAAACTGAGACTTTGATAGAACTTTAGACGATGAAGCAGTAGGGTGGCATCAAATTTCATCTATCTCTTATACTTTTTGATTTAGGCCAAAGACAGAAGTCTGACCCCCTGGTCTATTTTTAGTAACGGCAGCCATGTTTTTTAACGAATCAAAAATCGAAACACAAGTTTGGTGTAGGACACCCTAAAGGTCATTCATACCAAGTTTCATATATTTCTGATCAGTAGTTTCAGAGGAGAAGATTTTAGAACAATTGTTAACAGACGACGACAGACGACGACGGACGCCAAGTGATGGCAAAATAGGAGGAGTGTTGTGAATCAATTTAGTCAAATTGGTACATGAAAAGCCTTACCTATAGCATAACAAACGTAAAAAACAAGACATATCTGATTTTTAAAGACCGTCTGAAAATTCTGATCTTATGGAAAATCGGGCATCTACTGATTAAATTGGATCTGTGCATGCCTAATTATACAATCGGACATCAGGGAAAGAAGGCACACACTTGTGAGTGATTAAAATCTGACATGGAAATCTTGCAAGCATCGTTCTTTTGAATCTGGGGATAGAAATTTGAGTACCGTACCGTCATGCAAACAATCCAATTGACATCATTCTTAATGGCATGCGCACTCGATTTGCCAATAGTTCATTAAAATTTTAGCCATTACAAAAAAGTGGCCTCTCTAGAATAACCGAGTCAAATTCAAAGTGATATTGCAACAAAACTGATGATATAAAAATCGATTTTTTATGGGATGTACTTTCAAATTTGTGTATGTTGCGGGTTTTATTTTTGAGAGAGAGTATAATTATTCTCATTTAAAAAAGTCTTAAAAACTACCCGTTTTCTTCAATAAAAGAACAAAAAAGTTCTAAAGTGAATAATTCAAAACAGTTTTGATGAAAACATCATGGAGAACAAGAACAAGAAAAGCAAAACGTCTAGAAGCACATTGAAGTCTAGTGGCTGTTTTACATTGCGGATTTTTAAAATGCCGTTTTATATTGAAGGTTGAGTCACGTACACTTATTCCATATTTCATTATTTTCTAGTGTCCTGATTACGAATGATATACCACTGAAACAACATTAAGCAAACAACAATCAATCAATCATTATCTTCTATTTGTTACCTTCTGACCAATTGGAAACTTTTCAGTAGCTTAAGAACATGTTCACACCAAAACATACAAAAAAAAACAATCGAAACCATTTTATTTCATTCTTTAACCAATGATCTCCTCACCTTCATTTGAAAACCTGTTGAAATAAGATTAAAATAAACTTACATAAAAATGCCCCAACAGAAATGCGATTTCATGATATTTGCTTTAATCGTCTACTAAGAAAGTTCGATTTTTCAAAATTCCTAGTAAAGTTTGCCCACAGGTGTTTACTTCCATCCAAGAAAAAATATGAGGAACTTTTTGTTTTCATTTTCAAAACCACTTTTCGTACCATAGTGAATAATTTCCATGACATCTACATTATTTTTTTTCAAGAGGAGCATTTTTTTTTCATTTTTAAAACCACTTTTCGAACCATATTGAATAATTTCCATGACATCTACATTAGTTGTATAAAAATGAAATATGAATTATGTGTCTTGTGCGTTTTTATCACATTCCATTAATAATTTGGGAAAGTTTTTTTTTAAGAATACTTCCTGCTTACCTCCTCTCACAGATGTATTTATTAGTATTATCAGTACATTGTGCGTCATTCCATTGAAAAGAATCTACTCTTTGCATCTCAAGACAGTCTTCGTCCCCATGGAAATTGTCTGGCTGGATAGGAGCCCACTCGGTAAAAGTAAAATGTGTGTCCGTTGACGACCATATCCATGATCCTTCGTGAACATCGTCTCGCCCTCCTAACCAGAAATCAGCATCAGCTGTTAATTATATAATTGTGATTAATTTTAATTTTAGTGAAAAACAAGATTGCTACGCGTAGCCATGTGTCCCCCGTCCCTGCATAAAAGTTGTGTGGTATGTCAATTCAAGCAATACATTCTCTGAGAAACGATAGAAATAGGTTGTCAAAATATGGGATGATCACCTATTAACAGTACCCTATCAGTGTGTAAAGTTTCAGCAACATCCATTCAGTAGTATCCAAGGAGTTGCACCCACAAAAACGATTGACAAAGTCCCATTTTTCGGACTGAAAAATCACAAATTCATAAATAACTCGAAAACCGTAAATATCGCTTCAAATTTTTTTTCGTATTAATATAGAGTACTTTTTGGTCTATCAGCCTACAAAATTTCAGAACCCTGTGCACCTAGGTAACCAAGATATTGGATGTCCTATATTTTGACCTTTCTTCCCTGTTTCCATGGAAAAAGCGGCCATTTTTAAAATTTCAAATATTGGATGATCATCTACTAACAGTACCCTATCAGTGTTTAAAGTTTCAGGAACATCGGTTCAGTAGTGTCTGAGGAGTTGTACCCACAAAAATGTTTGACTAAGTCCCATTTTTCGGACTGAAAAATCACAAATTCGTAAATAACTCGAAAACCGTAAATATCGCTTCAAAATTTTTTTCCGTATTATTATAGAGTACCTTTTGCTCTATCAGCCTACAAAATTTCAGAACCCTGTGCACCTAGGTAACCGAGATATTGAATGTCCTATATTTTGACCTTTCTTCCGTTTCCATGGAAACGGCGGCCATTTTGAAAATTTCAAATATGGGATGATCATCTACTAATTGTACCCTATCAGTGTGTAAAGTTTCAGCAACATCCGTTCAGTAGTGTCCGAGGAGTTGCACCCACAAAAAACGTGACGGACGGACGGACGGAGACCATTACTAAGTCCCTACGCCGCGTTGCGGCGGGGGACAAAAAAATGAAAAGCGCTTCACACGAAGTGAAATTTGGCTTTTGTACATTTATCAAAATCATTTCAATATGTGGGTCGTGTCTTTCGGGCACATTTTCCATATTCTTTCGTTTTTTATATTATTTCAGAGTTTGGCTTTAGTGCCGTGTGGAGGTCGTAGAAAGTCTCCCCGTTGTATGCTCTTATATATTGGAAAGACACAGTTTACATATTTCCAAAATTTGACAACGTTTGGCTATTTCTTTAAAATTTGATAAATTTATCTGTTTGGTCATTGTTGTAATATATTTGGCTTTTGTTTTTATTTTATCAAATCTAATATTCTACCGGTTTTCCAAGTTTTCTACTCCTAGCGTGTCTGATAAAGGTTAATCCAGAAAAGCGCTTCACAGGCAGTGAAATTTGGCTGTTGTACATTTATATTATTTTCGTGGACAAAAACTAGAATAAATATATCTAGTTTACATTTGTTCGTTCTCCGACATTCGCTTCCTTACAATAAAACTGATTTTCACATTGCTGTTATGTTGTTTTTTTTTCTTCTGATGTCTCCATTCAGCTATTGATGTTAAGTATAAAAGTGTATTCAAACACTTAAAGCTCTTATTATGCACAAGAAAGACTCTTAATATGCACAATGTTTATGATCCTGTGACGATGTAAGACGGCGAGTAGCGATCACTGGTCACATAATTAGCTGATTTTAAGACTAGATATTAAACTGCCACTGATTTAAGTAGTTTTTGTCGCTCAACCCTAAGGTCACAATGGAAGAGGGAGGTTTGGCGCCATAAAACCTGTTTCAACCCACCATTTCTTTTGAATTGCCTGTCCCAAGACAGGACCGTTGTAATCTTCCAATTCTCTGATAGGTATTTGCCTTGTTTTGTCTTTTATTTTTGGATGTACAGTATGAGATTGTTTTTCCCAGCTCGGCAGTTTTGTTGTTATCTTACCTTTCTAACACTTATTCAAATTTCGTTATCTTGTAAAAGATTTGTCTATTTGAAAGTATTCGTTAAAGGCTTTCTCTATAAAGTCAATAAAATTGGCTATTAGGATTTCTTATTTTTCAGTATTTTATTATTGCGGTTTTAAATATATTGATGGATGGGGTCAAAGATAAGACTTCAGTTCTGATAGTGAAAGGAATATCACATCCTGAATTTTTGGTTATGTTTTGTGGAGCTCGCAGGTTTGGAGGCAGTCCATTGGGAATGAGAAATTAACTTCAGGATTTGTAACGCGGGGGATGTGAGTTGAGTCTTTGAATTTGGTGTTTTTGGCAGAGATATTGGTGGCTTGATACTTGCTTTGAGACTTCCATGGGCTTTTTTGCTGGTTGTCGTTTCGGGCATTGTGGTGGTCGGGCCTGTCGGTTTTGTGTGGTGGCGCCCCGTCAGATCATTGTTGTTTGAAGTGTTGTGTGAAGAAATTGGGGTCGGTATGTTTGTTTGTTTGTTTTTTGGTTTTTTTGGCTGTCGGTGGCGGCGGGTTTTCTGTTGGGGTTCCTTTGTCGTCATTTTGTTTGTTCTTGTTGTGTTTTGTCTAGGGCTCTCTCTTGTGGGGTTGAGCTTTGGTCGATTTGTTTTTTGTTGTTTGTTTGGTTTTTGTGCTTTGTCTGGGAGTGTTGGTGGGGAGGGTTGGGCCCGTGAGTCTACTTTTGCCCCGCCACATATTGTGTATGCCTGTCCTTTGACGGGGTTTTCGTTTGTTTTTGTCTTTTTTGTGTTTTCTGTTCCTTGTTTGAGAAGGTGGTCTATCTGTGACTATTTCAGGACTGGATTTGAATTATATGCATTTTATTTAGACCAAGGGCCAATTGCAGAACTGCGAGCAGCGCCTACTGGCCTCGTTGATGGCTGCTGGCGGTTGATCATTGTGGTTGTTGAGCAGAGCTTTATGTAGTCATATAGCTATCTGATTTTCGCGTTTTATTATCGTCTAGACAGGGTAAATCGGTCAGGAAATATTCCTACCAGATGATCTATTATAGAATATTCATCGTGAATAATTATTGTTTTAATGTTTTAAATGTTATACAGGTTGTCTTAACTAAGAGGTACATCTTTATACCCAAATAATAAAAACGATATAAATTTGCACTACATTTCACATATCGATACACTAAAGTTGATGTGCACAGTAAGCATTGTTGACCTTTTACCTTTAATTTAATCAATACGTCAGATATATTCAAGTGGGTGGAGCCAAATTACGGAATTCATAACAAATGCTTAAATGGACGGAGCAAACGAACAAAATTGATATGTTTCAAGTTGGTGAAAAACAGATTGTTCTTTATTTTAAGTGCTTAGATTAAGCTCTGCTTTTTAACGCTTTAGCGCTTTGATTTTCTGAATTGACGCTTGATTGTGGGCTGTGTCGCGTACAATTATTCTGCTTCTCATTATTTTCTAATCAATATCATAGATGCATGGATTTAAGAAAGTTTAAAAATAATCTATACAAATGTATTTTGGATTTTCAAGTAAAAGCGAAGAAACTCCCGAAACAATTGTACATACCATTTGCTGATTTAGCCATGGCAGTTAAGTAATCATTGATACTTCTCGTCGGAACTTCTGCTAGTCTAGCACCATGTGCACGACAGGAGGCCTGAAAAACAGCAGGAAATCATTCATTATTTAAATGTTTTAGTGTTGGGTTTCGTCTTCATTCCACGAATAAAGAAATGTATAAAGTTGAACTTGTGAAAAAGTAAAATTGTTATACTCAATAAGCGAACTGGTGTACCCATGGGGCTTATCTTGAGGTGAGTGAAGCAGAGGTACCCATGGGGCTTATCTTGAGGTGAGTGAAGCAGAGGTACCCATGGGGCTTATCTTGAGGTGAGTGAACCAGAGGTGCCCACGGAGCTTATCTTGAGGTGAGTGAAGCAGAGGTACCCATGGGGCATCCTATTTATCTTGAGGTGAGTGAAGCAGAGGTACCCATGGGGCATCCTATTTATCTTGAGGTGAGTGAAGCAGAGGTACCCATGGGGCATCCTATTTATCTTGAGGTGAGTGAAGCAGAGGTACCCATGGGGCAACCCAATATCAAAAGTCCGAAAGGGTAACGAAAAAAACAGTAAACGCGAAAGAGGACACCACAAAGAAACAGACAACACAAAACACAAAAATACAAAAAAATGAATAGCAATCAATACATTGAAAAATAGCATGTTTCATTATTTTCTTTTTGGTTATTGATGCAGTTATTTGATTTTGGGTTTTTTTCCGTTTGGATTAGCCTACATTGAAAAACGCGTGTTACAAAATGTCAAATATATTTTTAGATACAAATATTTAAAATTACGAGCAATTCAGTTCATGAAGTATCAAGATCTGAATTAAAGAATGATAACCAAGTGCTGTACATGTAATATGATATTATTAAGACTAATGTACTGACGTTCTCTTTAAGCCATTTGCGATTATGATCTGTAAAGAGCCGATGCCAGTCATTTGCATCAGGATGTACAAATTAGGGACTCTCGAAGGGTCAAAAGTGACCTGTGACTTGGGCTTTTCATTGTTGGACAACTCAGTGATACCTCCATTTGATACGACCTTGAAAATTCATTAAAATTACTTCAATAAACATATGCCTTTAAATCGACCTAAACCTTTTTGAAAGTGACATTCGACCTAAGGGAGAATCTTGCGGGAGCCCAAAACTAACATTTTTATAACAAAGTTATGTTTATTGTGTGCTTTATTATACCCCGCCACACGAAGTCACTAGATATTATGTTACACCCTCACTCAGTTTCTTTCGGCGTCTGTCCATCCGTCCGTCCGTCCCCAAAGGTCTCCGGATGATCATTTGGAAATACGTCAAGAGAATTGAATTTTATATTTTGCAAAGAACAATAAAATACAGGTCAAGTTTAATTTCCAGGATGATCCGAAAAACATTATTGAAGATTTACCACTTTGTAAATTTTCCAAATTTGAAAATGATGAATTATTTTTTATTCGATAGAAAATTATATTACAATGTACTATACAATAAAGAGGTTATTCAAAGAAAATAAAGAAAAAAAATTATGCATTAACCCTATATATATCACAGAATGGATAAATCATATGTCGAATCAAAAACAGACTATGGGAATCGAAGATGAATAAACTAAAAAATGTGTCTTTGGGTTACAGATGGCCTTCCCGTTCTTAAAATATCATTGACCCCTCCCCCCAACATGCATTACCTGTAATATGGACGTAAACCAAGAAATTAATCAATGCATTTAATATAGGTCACAGTGACCTTCTTTCTAGTGGATGATGTAGAGCTACCCAATACAACATCTAGTGGTGAAATATCATTGACCATCCGAGCTATGGACCTTAACCAAGAACTTAACCAAAGTAGTTCATGCCTAAAATATATTTTAAGTCAAAATGACCTACTTTCTAGTGGATGGTGTCGTGCTACCCAAGACACATCTAGTAGTCAAATATCATTGACCCCCAACATCTATTTTCAGATTTATGGACCTTCACCAAGAAATGAACCAAAGTGTTATGGACGTACGGACGGACCTACGGACAAGGGTAAACTATATGTCGTATCCATAAATATGGATACATGCATACCGGGAGATAAAATTTGCAATGGTGCTGATGTGGCACAGGCGAAATCAAAGAAATCATTTGTGTGTGAGGGTGTGTGTGTGTGTGTGACTGTGACAGACCTTTCTGTACATGTTCTACTGCTTTGTCTTTAAGATAATGTACATGTAGTAAGAGTGAACCCGTATGAATGAACATGTACCTGAGCCATATACCAGTTCAGTTTATCGTCGCTGAAGAAAAAACAGGAATCCCCATGATGGTACCAATATAAGGCACATTCTGAATTTACAATAACTGAAAAGATTAAGTTGAAATATTACATATATATAATAAAAGAAATACAAAGAGCTTTTTTTCAATTAACTTTACCGTCTGTAAGTTGGCTTTCTTCTTCTCAGAGAGCCCAAGGAACTTTAAGTTAAGAATAATGAAAATTCTTGCATTTACATCATGCAAAGGGAGTCTTTTAGACTATTACACGGGGTAGAATGTCTACGGCAAAAAATGTTCCGGCATGGCAGTGTAAAATCGAAATGAATGGCAGAAAATATTTCTATCAAAGTTTTCAAAAGATTCTGCGTATATTTCAAATAATATATCAAAATCCAAATGCCCATGCTCAACGTAGTGGTTTGTTATTGATACTAGGCCAAACCGTTTTTAAATTCAATCAATGGTTTAAGTGTGAAGCTGATTCAAAAGCCGTCCATGCGTCAAAAATTGATGCATATCGAGACATATTTGGACATTATCTTCAAAAGCTGAGCTTTTTTATGTTATGTTTTACCTGTAACATGTTTAATTCATTCAAATATTTAACTGCATAGTTTCTTTTGGCACAAGAATACAGGCTTTTTATAGAAAATACAAGTTAAGAGGATTTGGAACGGCACAAACATTGCTAAGATAATTATGCATGGCTAATACATATTACGGTACCTTCTCAATTTATTTGAAACTCCGAAACAAGTTTTAATTAATGTAACTAAAGGTAATAATAAAATAACCAAATTTGGAGTGTCCATGAGAAAAGACAAAACATGGAAAGCATACCTTAATACTTCCTTTTAACTTAAAACAAATCCAGCACACATTGAAAGTCGATTGTACAAACTAATACCTTTATTTTACAGAAGATTCACTTACTAGTAACAAATATGGAATACTTAAATAAATATTTTATTTTACAAATGATACAATGGTTATAGCCTATCAATATCAATCACATCAAGCAAGAAAACGCTAGGAAATATATACCACACAAAACAATCACTTGCTAGACAATTAATTTTAATTGTCCCTCGCCGCAATGCTACAAAGGAACCTAGTAATGGTCTTTTGCCCGTCCGTTTGTGCGCCCGTCAAACTTAAGTTGACACAATCACCACCGGTAGGCCATTTTTATCGAACAGAACTTAAAGGAGTTTTGTTTACTTTATCAACTTTATTCATTTTACTTAATAGAATATCTTTTGTAGACACAACTCTCTCGAGACAGTTAAACCGAAATTTTTAAACGGTGGTAGGTGATAATCAAGTCACATCTAATGGTGAAATATCATTAACCAAGCATTTAGTATTTGAGACATTGACCTTAACAATTAAAGAGTGTTACAGATACAGACGGGCAAGGTTATCTAGTGGAGAAATTTCATTGACCCCCACCCCAACATGTAGTATCCGGAATAACGTTAGCTCAACAAATGCCCGAACAAAAGTGCTCATGCGTAAAATATAAGTCACAGTGACCTAATTTCTAAGAGGTGAAGTAGCGCTACCAGAGCAACATTTTTGTAGAATATTATTGACCCTTCCATTGTGGATATTTAAAATATACGTTTATAATGTAGGTTGTGTCGCGTGCACTTATTCCACATCTCATTTTCTTCTATATATTGTGTAGTGTTTGAGATACGAACCTTAACCAAGAACTTAACCAAAGTCATTCATACTTAAAATAAATGTCACAGCGAACTAACTTCTAGCGGTTAGTGTAGTGCTACCTAAGACATATCTATAGCTGTGAAATTGAAATTTCATTGACCCCAAATATTTAGAATTTGAGTTTTTTTACTTAACCAAGAACTTTACCTAAGTGTTACGAAAGTATGCACTGACTGAAAAACGGAAAACAATTTATCCGATTCATATACGTGGTCGGGTCATAAGAATTGCTATGCTTAACCACTTTCGCAAGTACGGACAAACAGAAGAAAAATCTAATTCAATTTCCTCTGACAAGACGTCGTGAGGGTTTGGGGCATAAAATCCACAAATAAAAAAATTTTGTACAATGTTACTGCTGGCGTTTTTTTTTCATTGATTTTTTTTTCTAAATTACCGCTTGTTTTGTGAGCTGAGTCTGGTACACGTTTCCCACTTCTCATTATTTACTACTGTACGGTAAAAAATCAACAAGCTTTCTCATTTTTCGATTTTGTATCATAAATTAAACCCTGAATTAAAAATGTTATATGGATTGTTTCTCATTTTGAAACTGTTGAATAAAGTATCTTTAGGCATATACATGTACAATAAATTAAACTAAATACACTGCATGTATTGTTACTTTCTGCCATTTCAAATGTTCTTGTTCCTGTTTTTACCATGCAAGGATTGGCTTGTACTGTAATTATTTAATCAAGGGGTCTATTATTTGACTGCTTTTTGAGACACTATTTGCATTGCCAATGCATGTACAATTCGTAAAATACATCTAGGATATCTTTTAACCTGTTTTTGAGTCTTTTATAGATTGAAGTGACACAAAAATGCTCGTGTTGCATGTGATTGAACCAGTTTCACACCAAATTTATAAAACATAAACAAAAAGCTCTTTCAATCCTTAAAACTAGACAACAATTGGTACAGCTTGCGCATACTTTCAGTAAAGAAAAGCTACCAGAAGTTATAGAAATTTTTAATTTTATCTTACCTTCCTCATTCTGAAGCGGATGTTTACATGAGTTTTTACTAAAAACCATCCCATTTTCTTGTCCCCTTCGTACCGTGCCGATTTAGTCGTAGACATTCTACCCCGTGTATTAGCGGTAATCTATGATAAACGTCTAATTTTCGCTGAAGACATGCATACTGAACCACCCTACTAAATTTCAATTATTCTTTTTCACAGCTTAAATAAAAGCTTGACGGAAGTTTTCGTACATAATAAGTTACAGACGGTTATGTAAAGAAAACGTAAGGACCGGGGCCCCGACAAAGCGTTAAAAGGCATAGCTAAATCTAGCCACAAAATAAACTCATCAACTTGAAACATATCAATTTTGTTCGTTTACTCCGTCCACTTACATTTGTTAAGAAATCCGTAATTTGACTCTGCCCACTTGAATAAAGGTAAAAGGTCAACAATGCTTATGGCCCGAGACTAGTATTATTTTAGCCCCCTTTTTAATGCATTTTCAATATAGCGTTTTGATGAATAAAAAAAAATTTAACCATTTGATTTTCCTAAAATTTCTTACAGCTGCATAACAACACAAGACATAAATAATATGTAAATTTAAGAAGATTTTACCGATTTTAAAACTTTTGATGCATTTTATGGTCAAGAGACCAAAAATTTTTAATGTCAACAAAAATTAAGATCTAAATTTTGACCCCGCGTATGCCTGGCAAATCACCCCTTTTATGATGATTTAAGTGTTGGTCTTTGTATATACCAAACTTTGGCTTAAGAACTACTAATTAACCCAAACAACTCAAAACAGCACCAAAAATTGACCTAGAAATACCTCCAGAAGATATATGGTGTTTTTTAAAGGGACTATATTAAACAACAACGAAAAATAAGGGGCGATAATTGTGGTCTCGTACCTAATAGTCCTCAGATAAGCCTCATTTCATCATATAAAGTTGTTTTTCACCAACTAGAGTCTTTTTTGAGTTTACATACCAAGTTTCATAATGATCAGATGAATAACATTAAAAATGTGAGCCATTCAAATCAATGTTTTTCTTCAAAAATATTGTCCGCTACAGCTTCCTCAAGAACCATGGATCCTATGTGGCCATATTTTTTACATTTCATGATTTTTGACAAAACCAATGATTGATATCAATAGCTTGAGGTGTACTGAACATGAAAAACACAAGTTTTGGTAAAATAAGTGCATGGTGTTAATATTTGATTCTGGTTTATATTCGCGGAGTGAAAAATAAGACATTCAAGGATTTAAAGGGGTACTAATATGGTCATTAATATTTTTCAAAATTTGTACAAGATATTTACCTGGAAACTCTTTTAAAATGTTCTCTATATAATAAGCTTACAAAAAAACCCAAGAAACATTAACTTTATATACTATATAAGTCCATATTAACCATTTGAAACTCAGGAACCATATGCATTATGAAAGCGGTTTTGCCAAAATTGGTAAAAGTAGCTATTTAAGGGTGAAAAAAATGCAAAAGAGGATGCAATTTCTTACATTTTTTATGTTTTCAGTATGAGAGGATGCAAATCAACAGATTTCAATAGCAAAAACACTGGTCAGAGCACTTTTGATGGAAACTAGTAAATGACTTGTGTGCAAAAACATAGAAAAACCTTCAAATCTTTAGCTTGTAACTGCTAATAATTACAATCATTTCACTTTTGTAGTAGACAATGCTGAACAAATAGGTGTTTTTTGTGTTGTTTATCATTAAAACATTGCTTTCTGTCTGATATTCCAAGAATTGAAGTAATAAAAAGATGATTTTAGAAAGATGGCATAGGCCCACCCCAGAAAAATCCATATGCTGCCGCAACCTTGTTTCGCAGTGGGGAAAAGATTTTTTTCAGAAATACTTTCAACATTTCAGGATAAAAACACTCCTTATGTCTTAATTTAATGATCTATGACAATTCTAGGCAACTAAAAGTCTTTATTTGCAAGTAAGGGGTCATTTTGTTGGAAAAAAATCCAAAATCCAAAAAGAAGACCATTTTCATTGAAAATCCCATACACTTTGAATTTTGGCTCAATTGGTCATATTTTCATATAAATTCATGTAACAAAGACTGAAATCATTTCAATATGGCATATTCAGTAAGTTCAGACTAAATACAGTATTGCTAGAAAGTTTTTGAAATTTTACCCATAGCCCCCCTCTCCTAGGCCCGAGACTAGTATTATTTTAGCCCCCTTTTTAATGCATTTTCAATATAGCGTTTTGATGAATAAAAAAAAATTTAACCATTTGATTTTCCTAAAATTTCTTACAGCTGCATAACAACACAAGACATAAATAATATGTAAATTTAAGAAGATTTTACCGATTTTAAAACTTTTGATGCATTTTATGGTCAAGAGACCAAAAATTTTTAATGTCAACAAAAATTAAGATCTAAATTTTGACCCCGCGTATGCCTGGCAAATCACCCCTTTTATGATGATTTAAGTGTTGGTCTTTGTATATACCAAACTTTGGCTTAAGAACTACTAATTAACCCAAACAACTCAAAACAGCACCAAAAATTGACCTAGAAATACCTCCAGAAGATATATGGTGTTTTTTAAAGGGACTATATTAAACAACAACGAAAAATAAGGGGCGATAATTGTGGTCTCGTACCTAATAGTCCTCAGATAAGCCTCATTTCATCATATAAAGTTGTTTTTCACCAACTAGAGTCTTTTTTGAGTTTACATACCAAGTTTCATAATGATCAGATGAATAACATTAAAAATGTGAGCCATTCAAATCAATGTTTTTCTTCAAAAATATTGTCCGCTACAGCTTCCTCAAGAACCATGGATCCTATGTGGCCATATTTTTTACATTTCATGATTTTTGACAAAACCAATGATTGATATCAATAGCTTGAGGTGTACTGAACATGAAAAACACAAGTTTTGGTAAAATAAGTGCATGGTGTTAATATTTGATTCTGGTTTATATTCGCGGAGTGAAAAATAAGACATTCAAGGATTTAAAGGGGTACTAATATGGTCATTAATATTTTTCAAAATTTGTACAAGATATTTACCTGGAAACTCTTTTAAAATGTTCTCTATATAATAAGCTTACAAAAAAACCCAAGAAACATTAACTTTATATACTATATAAGTCCATATTAACCATTTGAAACTCAGGAACCATATGCATTATGAAAGCGGTTTTGCCAAAATTGGTAAAAGTAGCTATTTAAGGGTGAAAAAAATGCAAAAGAGGATGCAATTTCTTACATTTTTTATGTTTTCAGTATGAGAGGATGCAAATCAACAGATTTCAATAGCAAAAACACTGGTCAGAGCACTTTTGATGGAAACTAGTAAATGACTTGTGTGCAAAAACATAGAAAAACCTTCAAATCTTTAGCTTGTAACTGCTAATAATTACAATCATTTCACTTTTGTAGTAGACAATGCTGAACAAATAGGTGTTTTTTGTGTTGTTTATCATTAAAACATTGCTTTCTGTCTGATATTCCAAGAATTGAAGTAATAAAAAGATGATTTTAGAAAGATGGCATAGGCCCACCCCAGAAAAATCCATATGCTGCCGCAACCTTGTTTCGCAGTGGGGAAAAGATTTTTTTCAGAAATACTTTCAACATTTCAGGATAAAAACACTCCTTATGTCTTAATTTAATGATCTATGACAATTCTAGGCAACTAAAAGTCTTTATTTGCAAGTAAGGGGTCATTTTGTTGGAAAAAAATCCAAAATCCAAAAAGAAGACCATTTTCATTGAAAATCCCATAC
Source organism: Arcuatula senhousia (assembly GCA_963971305.1). NCBI lineage: Eukaryota > Metazoa > Mollusca > Bivalvia > Mytilida > Mytilidae > Arcuatula > Arcuatula senhousia. The sequence continues at coordinate 14,315,528 of OZ020311.1, read as the reverse complement.
ACTTTGAATTTTGGCTCAATTGGTCATATTTTCATATAAATTCATGTAACAAAGACTGAAATCATTTCAATATGGCATATTCAGTAAGTTCAGACTAAATACAGTATTGCTAGAAAGTTTTTGAAATTTTACCCATAGCCCCCCTCTCCTAGGCCCGAGACTAGTATTATTTTAGCCCCCTTTTTAATGCATTTTCAATATAGCGTTTTGATGAATAAAAAAAAATTTAACCATTTGATTTTCCTAAAATTTCTTACAGCTGCATAACAACACAAGACATAAATAATATGTAAATTTAAGAAGATTTTACCGATTTTAAAACTTTTGATGCATTTTATGGTCAAGAGACCAAAAATTTTTAATGTCAACAAAAATTAAGATCTAAATTTTGACCCCGCGTATGCCTGGCAAATCACCCCTTTTATGATGATTTAAGTGTTGGTCTTTGTATATACCAAACTTTGGCTTAAGAACTACTAATTAACCCAAACAACTCAAAACAGCACCAAAAATTGACCTAGAAATACCTCCAGAAGATATATGGTGTTTTTTAAAGGGACTATATTAAACAACAACGAAAAATAAGGGGCGATAATTGTGGTCTCGTACCTAATAGTCCTCAGATAAGCCTCATTTCATCATATAAAGTTGTTTTTCACCAACTAGAGTCTTTTTTGAGTTTACATACCAAGTTTCATAATGATCAGATGAATAACATTAAAAATGTGAGCCATTCAAATCAATGTTTTTCTTCAAAAATATTGTCCGCTACAGCTTCCTCAAGAACCATGGATCCTATGTGGCCATATTTTTTACATTTCATGATTTTTGACAAAACCAATGATTGATATCAATAGCTTGAGGTGTACTGAACATGAAAAACACAAGTTTTGGTAAAATAAGTGCATGGTGTTAATATTTGATTCTGGTTTATATTCGCGGAGTGAAAAATAAGACATTCAAGGATTTAAAGGGGTACTAATATGGTCATTAATATTTTTCAAAATTTGTACAAGATATTTACCTGGAAACTCTTTTAAAATGTTCTCTATATAATAAGCTTACAAAAAAACCCAAGAAACATTAACTTTATATACTATATAAGTCCATATTAACCATTTGAAACTCAGGAACCATATGCATTATGAAAGCGGTTTTGCCAAAATTGGTAAAAGTAGCTATTTAAGGGTGAAAAAAATGCAAAAGAGGATGCAATTTCTTACATTTTTTATGTTTTCAGTATGAGAGGATGCAAATCAACAGATTTCAATAGCAAAAACACTGGTCAGAGCACTTTTGATGGAAACTAGTAAATGACTTGTGTGCAAAAACATAGAAAAACCTTCAAATCTTTAGCTTGTAACTGCTAATAATTACAATCATTTCACTTTTGTAGTAGACAATGCTGAACAAATAGGTGTTTTTTGTGTTGTTTATCATTAAAACATTGCTTTCTGTCTGATATTCCAAGAATTGAAGTAATAAAAAGATGATTTTAGAAAGATGGCATAGGCCCACCCCAGAAAAATCCATATGCTGCCGCAACCTTGTTTCGCAGTGGGGAAAAGATTTTTTTCAGAAATACTTTCAACATTTCAGGATAAAAACACTCCTTATGTCTTAATTTAATGATCTATGACAATTCTAGGCAACTAAAAGTCTTTATTTGCAAGTAAGGGGTCATTTTGTTGGAAAAAAATCCAAAATCCAAAAAGAAGACCATTTTCATTGAAAATCCCATACACTTTGAATTTTGGCTCAATTGGTCATATTTTCATATAAATTCATGTAACAAAGACTGAAATCATTTCAATATGGCATATTCAGTAAGTTCAGACTAAATACAGTATTGCTAGAAAGTTTTTGAAATTTTACCCATAGCCCCCCTCTCCTAGGCCCGAGACTAGTATTATTTTAGCCCCCTTTTTAATGCATTTTCAATATAGCGTTTTGATGAATAAAAAAAAATTTAACCATTTGATTTTCCTAAAATTTCTTACAGCTGCATAACAACACAAGACATAAATAATATGTAAATTTAAGAAGATTTTACCGATTTTAAAACTTTTGATGCATTTTATGGTCAAGAGACCAAAAATTTTTAATGTCAACAAAAATTAAGATCTAAATTTTGACCCCGCGTATGCCTGGCAAATCACCCCTTTTATGATGATTTAAGTGTTGGTCTTTGTATATACCAAACTTTGGCTTAAGAACTACTAATTAACCCAAACAACTCAAAACAGCACCAAAAATTGACCTAGAAATACCTCCAGAAGATATATGGTGTTTTTTAAAGGGACTATATTAAACAACAACGAAAAATAAGGGGCGATAATTGTGGTCTCGTACCTAATAGTCCTCAGATAAGCCTCATTTCATCATATAAAGTTGTTTTTCACCAACTAGAGTCTTTTTTGAGTTTACATACCAAGTTTCATAATGATCAGATGAATAACATTAAAAATGTGAGCCATTCAAATCAATGTTTTTCTTCAAAAATATTGTCCGCTACAGCTTCCTCAAGAACCATGGATCCTATGTGGCCATATTTTTTACATTTCATGATTTTTGACAAAACCAATGATTGATATCAATAGCTTGAGGTGTACTGAACATGAAAAACACAAGTTTTGGTAAAATAAGTGCATGGTGTTAATATTTGATTCTGGTTTATATTCGCGGAGTGAAAAATAAGACATTCAAGGATTTAAAGGGGTACTAATATGGTCATTAATATTTTTCAAAATTTGTACAAGATATTTACCTGGAAACTCTTTTAAAATGTTCTCTATATAATAAGCTTACAAAAAAACCCAAGAAACATTAACTTTATATACTATATAAGTCCATATTAACCATTTGAAACTCAGGAACCATATGCATTATGAAAGCGGTTTTGCCAAAATTGGTAAAAGTAGCTATTTAAGGGTGAAAAAAATGCAAAAGAGGATGCAATTTCTTACATTTTTTATGTTTTCAGTATGAGAGGATGCAAATCAACAGATTTCAATAGCAAAAACACTGGTCAGAGCACTTTTGATGGAAACTAGTAAATGACTTGTGTGCAAAAACATAGAAAAACCTTCAAATCTTTAGCTTGTAACTGCTAATAATTACAATCATTTCACTTTTGTAGTAGACAATGCTGAACAAATAGGTGTTTTTTGTGTTGTTTATCATTAAAACATTGCTTTCTGTCTGATATTCCAAGAATTGAAGTAATAAAAAGATGATTTTAGAAAGATGGCATAGGCCCACCCCAGAAAAATCCATATGCTGCCGCAACCTTGTTTCGCAGTGGGGAAAAGATTTTTTTCAGAAATACTTTCAACATTTCAGGATAAAAACACTCCTTATGTCTTAATTTAATGATCTATGACAATTCTAGGCAACTAAAAGTCTTTATTTGCAAGTAAGGGGTCATTTTGTTGGAAAAAAATCCAAAATCCAAAAAGAAGACCATTTTCATTGAAAATCCCATACACTTTGAATTTTGGCTCAATTGGTCATATTTTCATATAAATTCATGTAACAAAGACTGAAATCATTTCAATATGGCATATTCAGTAAGTTCAGACTAAATACAGTATTGCTAGAAAGTTTTTGAAATTTTACCCATAGCCCCCCTCTCCTAGGCCCGAGACTAGTATTATTTTAGCCCCCTTTTTAATGCATTTTCAATATAGCGTTTTGATGAATAAAAAAAAATTTAACCATTTGATTTTCCTAAAATTTCTTACAGCTGCATAACAACACAAGACATAAATAATATGTAAATTTAAGAAGATTTTACCGATTTTAAAACTTTTGATGCATTTTATGGTCAAGAGACCAAAAATTTTTAATGTCAACAAAAATTAAGATCTAAATTTTGACCCCGCGTATGCCTGGCAAATCACCCCTTTTATGATGATTTAAGTGTTGGTCTTTGTATATACCAAACTTTGGCTTAAGAACTACTAATTAACCCAAACAACTCAAAACAGCACCAAAAATTGACCTAGAAATACCTCCAGAAGATATATGGTGTTTTTTAAAGGGACTATATTAAACAACAACGAAAAATAAGGGGCGATAATTGTGGTCTCGTACCTAATAGTCCTCAGATAAGCCTCATTTCATCATATAAAGTTGTTTTTCACCAACTAGAGTCTTTTTTGAGTTTACATACCAAGTTTCATAATGATCAGATGAATAACATTAAAAATGTGAGCCATTCAAATCAATGTTTTTCTTCAAAAATATTGTCCGCTACAGCTTCCTCAAGAACCATGGATCCTATGTGGCCATATTTTTTACATTTCATGATTTTTGACAAAACCAATGATTGATATCAATAGCTTGAGGTGTACTGAACATGAAAAACACAAGTTTTGGTAAAATAAGTGCATGGTGTTAATATTTGATTCTGGTTTATATTCGCGGAGTGAAAAATAAGACATTCAAGGATTTAAAGGGGTACTAATATGGTCATTAATATTTTTCAAAATTTGTACAAGATATTTACCTGGAAACTCTTTTAAAATGTTCTCTATATAATAAGCTTACAAAAAAACCCAAGAAACATTAACTTTATATACTATATAAGTCCATATTAACCATTTGAAACTCAGGAACCATATGCATTATGAAAGCGGTTTTGCCAAAATTGGTAAAAGTAGCTATTTAAGGGTGAAAAAAATGCAAAAGAGGATGCAATTTCTTACATTTTTTATGTTTTCAGTATGAGAGGATGCAAATCAACAGATTTCAATAGCAAAAACACTGGTCAGAGCACTTTTGATGGAAACTAGTAAATGACTTGTGTGCAAAAACATAGAAAAACCTTCAAATCTTTAGCTTGTAACTGCTAATAATTACAATCATTTCACTTTTGTAGTAGACAATGCTGAACAAATAGGTGTTTTTTGTGTTGTTTATCATTAAAACATTGCTTTCTGTCTGATATTCCAAGAATTGAAGTAATAAAAAGATGATTTTAGAAAGATGGCATAGGCCCACCCCAGAAAAATCCATATGCTGCCGCAACCTTGTTTCGCAGTGGGGAAAAGATTTTTTTCAGAAATACTTTCAACATTTCAGGATAAAAACACTCCTTATGTCTTAATTTAATGATCTATGACAATTCTAGGCAACTAAAAGTCTTTATTTGCAAGTAAGGGGTCATTTTGTTGGAAAAAAATCCAAAATCCAAAAAGAAGACCATTTTCATTGAAAATCCCATACACTTTGAATTTTGGCTCAATTGGTCATATTTTCATATAAATTCATGTAACAAAGACTGAAATCATTTCAATATGGCATATTCAGTAAGTTCAGACTAAATACAGTATTGCTAGAAAGTTTTTGAAATTTTACCCATAGCCCCCCTCTCCTAGGCCCGAGACTAGTATTATTTTAGCCCCCTTTTTAATGCATTTTCAATATAGCGTTTTGATGAATAAAAAAAAATTTAACCATTTGATTTTCCTAAAATTTCTTACAGCTGCATAACAACACAAGACATAAATAATATGTAAATTTAAGAAGATTTTACCGATTTTAAAACTTTTGATGCATTTTATGGTCAAGAGACCAAAAATTTTTAATGTCAACAAAAATTAAGATCTAAATTTTGACCCCGCGTATGCCTGGCAAATCACCCCTTTTATGATGATTTAAGTGTTGGTCTTTGTATATACCAAACTTTGGCTTAAGAACTACTAATTAACCCAAACAACTCAAAACAGCACCAAAAATTGACCTAGAAATACCTCCAGAAGATATATGGTGTTTTTTAAAGGGACTATATTAAACAACAACGAAAAATAAGGGGCGATAATTGTGGTCTCGTACCTAATAGTCCTCAGATAAGCCTCATTTCATCATATAAAGTTGTTTTTCACCAACTAGAGTCTTTTTTGAGTTTACATACCAAGTTTCATAATGATCAGATGAATAACATTAAAAATGTGAGCCATTCAAATCAATGTTTTTCTTCAAAAATATTGTCCGCTACAGCTTCCTCAAGAACCATGGATCCTATGTGGCCATATTTTTTACATTTCATGATTTTTGACAAAACCAATGATTGATATCAATAGCTTGAGGTGTACTGAACATGAAAAACACAAGTTTTGGTAAAATAAGTGCATGGTGTTAATATTTGATTCTGGTTTATATTCGCGGAGTGAAAAATAAGACATTCAAGGATTTAAAGGGGTACTAATATGGTCATTAATATTTTTCAAAATTTGTACAAGATATTTACCTGGAAACTCTTTTAAAATGTTCTCTATATAATAAGCTTACAAAAAAACCCAAGAAACATTAACTTTATATACTATATAAGTCCATATTAACCATTTGAAACTCAGGAACCATATGCATTATGAAAGCGGTTTTGCCAAAATTGGTAAAAGTAGCTATTTAAGGGTGAAAAAAATGCAAAAGAGGATGCAATTTCTTACATTTTTTATGTTTTCAGTATGAGAGGATGCAAATCAACAGATTTCAATAGCAAAAACACTGGTCAGAGCACTTTTGATGGAAACTAGTAAATGACTTGTGTGCAAAAACATAGAAAAACCTTCAAATCTTTAGCTTGTAACTGCTAATAATTACAATCATTTCACTTTTGTAGTAGACAATGCTGAACAAATAGGTGTTTTTTGTGTTGTTTATCATTAAAACATTGCTTTCTGTCTGATATTCCAAGAATTGAAGTAATAAAAAGATGATTTTAGAAAGATGGCATAGGCCCACCCCAGAAAAATCCATATGCTGCCGCAACCTTGTTTCGCAGTGGGGAAAAGATTTTTTTCAGAAATACTTTCAACATTTCAGGATAAAAACACTCCTTATGTCTTAATTTAATGATCTATGACAATTCTAGGCAACTAAAAGTCTTTATTTGCAAGTAAGGGGTCATTTTGTTGGAAAAAAATCCAAAATCCAAAAAGAAGACCATTTTCATTGAAAATCCCATACACTTTGAATTTTGGCTCAATTGGTCATATTTTCATATAAATTCATGTAACAAAGACTGAAATCATTTCAATATGGCATATTCAGTAAGTTCAGACTAAATACAGTATTGCTAGAAAGTTTTTGAAATTTTACCCATAGCCCCCCTCTCCTAGGCCCGAGACTAGTATTATTTTAGCCCCCTTTTTAATGCATTTTCAATATAGCGTTTTGATGAATAAAAAAAAATTTAACCATTTGATTTTCCTAAAATTTCTTACAGCTGCATAACAACACAAGACATAAATAATATGTAAATTTAAGAAGATTTTACCGATTTTAAAACTTTTGATGCATTTTATGGTCAAGAGACCAAAAATTTTTAATGTCAACAAAAATTAAGATCTAAATTTTGACCCCGCGTATGCCTGGCAAATCACCCCTTTTATGATGATTTAAGTGTTGGTCTTTGTATATACCAAACTTTGGCTTAAGAACTACTAATTAACCCAAACAACTCAAAACAGCACCAAAAATTGACCTAGAAATACCTCCAGAAGATATATGGTGTTTTTTAAAGGGACTATATTAAACAACAACGAAAAATAAGGGGCGATAATTGTGGTCTCGTACCTAATAGTCCTCAGATAAGCCTCATTTCATCATATAAAGTTGTTTTTCACCAACTAGAGTCTTTTTTGAGTTTACATACCAAGTTTCATAATGATCAGATGAATAACATTAAAAATGTGAGCCATTCAAATCAATGTTTTTCTTCAAAAATATTGTCCGCTACAGCTTCCTCAAGAACCATGGATCCTATGTGGCCATATTTTTTACATTTCATGATTTTTGACAAAACCAATGATTGATATCAATAGCTTGAGGTGTACTGAACATGAAAAACACAAGTTTTGGTAAAATAAGTGCATGGTGTTAATATTTGATTCTGGTTTATATTCGCGGAGTGAAAAATAAGACATTCAAGGATTTAAAGGGGTACTAATATGGTCATTAATATTTTTCAAAATTTGTACAAGATATTTACCTGGAAACTCTTTTAAAATGTTCTCTATATAATAAGCTTACAAAAAAACCCAAGAAACATTAACTTTATATACTATATAAGTCCATATTAACCATTTGAAACTCAGGAACCATATGCATTATGAAAGCGGTTTTGCCAAAATTGGTAAAAGTAGCTATTTAAGGGTGAAAAAAATGCAAAAGAGGATGCAATTTCTTACATTTTTTATGTTTTCAGTATGAGAGGATGCAAATCAACAGATTTCAATAGCAAAAACACTGGTCAGAGCACTTTTGATGGAAACTAGTAAATGACTTGTGTGCAAAAACATAGAAAAACCTTCAAATCTTTAGCTTGTAACTGCTAATAATTACAATCATTTCACTTTTGTAGTAGACAATGCTGAACAAATAGGTGTTTTTTGTGTTGTTTATCATTAAAACATTGCTTTCTGTCTGATATTCCAAGAATTGAAGTAATAAAAAGATGATTTTAGAAAGATGGCATAGGCCCACCCCAGAAAAATCCATATGCTGCCGCAACCTTGTTTCGCAGTGGGGAAAAGATTTTTTTCAGAAATACTTTCAACATTTCAGGATAAAAACACTCCTTATGTCTTAATTTAATGATCTATGACAATTCTAGGCAACTAAAAGTCTTTATTTGCAAGTAAGGGGTCATTTTGTTGGAAAAAAATCCAAAATCCAAAAAGAAGACCATTTTCATTGAAAATCCCATACACTTTGAATTTTGGCTCAATTGGTCATATTTTCATATAAATTCATGTAACAAAGACTGAAATCATTTCAATATGGCATATTCAGTAAGTTCAGACTAAATACAGTATTGCTAGAAAGTTTTTGAAATTTTACCCATAGCCCCCCTCTCCTAGGCCCGAGACTAGTATTATTTTAGCCCCCTTTTTAATGCATTTTCAATATAGCGTTTTGATGAATAAAAAAAAATTTAACCATTTGATTTTCCTAAAATTTCTTACAGCTGCATAACAACACAAGACATAAATAATATGTAAATTTAAGAAGATTTTACCGATTTTAAAACTTTTGATGCATTTTATGGTCAAGAGACCAAAAATTTTTAATGTCAACAAAAATTAAGATCTAAATTTTGACCCCGCGTATGCCTGGCAAATCACCCCTTTTATGATGATTTAAGTGTTGGTCTTTGTATATACCAAACTTTGGCTTAAGAACTACTAATTAACCCAAACAACTCAAAACAGCACCAAAAATTGACCTAGAAATACCTCCAGAAGATATATGGTGTTTTTTAAAGGGACTATATTAAACAACAACGAAAAATAAGGGGCGATAATTGTGGTCTCGTACCTTATGTGTACATCAACTGGCAATGGTGTGTCGATATTATGAAATATAGTTCACTTTTATATCGTATTTATTAAAGGGGTACAAAGATGTACCTCTTAGTTTATACAACCTGTATAGCATTTATTGTGCATTAATCATAGGCATGATCGTCCACCAATTCCAATTGTTCATCTTTTCAATGTAACTGGCTAGGCAATTTTAAAAGTTGCTTAGCCAATTGGTTGAACAGATGAAACCAATTGACAAGAAAAATAAGCAGTGCAGTGCAGAAAAATAAAATATCTTACCAACTGTTCTGTTTCAGAGATGTTATAATAATTTCAATGTGACTTGGTCATTTCAAAAACAAATAGCAAATAACAAAATGTAAAAGAATTCAAAATGTGCAAATTTAATCTTTATAAAGTCTGAATACCTTAAGGCACATTGTTAATTTATAAAAAAATAAATATAAATCATAATAGGTGCATGAAAATTATGCCAGGTATTTTATTTTTAAAGGATTATTTGGATATTTGAATAAAATAAAGGGAAACAATTTTTGTCAACTCAATAAATGTGATAGTCAATATAAAACTCAAGATTATTGTCTCCCTTGAACATGTTAAAGCATAAAAAAATACCTTAAAATAATAATGCCTTGAAAAATTTTCATGAAAATACGAGGATTAATACATTTTGATTTAAATTAACAATGTGCCCTTTGGTGCTCAGACTTTATAAAGATTAAATTTGCACATTTTGGAATTCTTTTATATTTTGCTATTGGCTATTTGTTTTCGAAATGACCAAGTCACATTGAAAATATGATTATATCCCTGAAACAGAACAGTTGGAAAGATATTTTATATTTCTGCACTGCACTGCTTATTTTTCTTGTCAATTGGTTCCATCTGTTCAATCTGATGGCTAAGCAATTTTCAAAATTGCCAAGCCAGTTACTTTGAAAAGTTGAACATTTGGAATTGGTGGACGATCACGCCTATGATTAATGCACAATAATACGTTGAAATAATAATTATTATATACACGATATTTTATAATAGATCATCTGGTAGGAATATTGCCTGGCCGATTTACCTTGTCTAGACGATAAAAAAAACCGCGAAAATCAGATAGCTATATGACTTCATAGGGCTCTGACCAAAATCACAATGGAAAACAGCCAGCAGTCTTCTACATATCAAGAGGTCACTGATCGCCGTCTTGCATTGGGCTAAGACTAAAAATACAATATATAAGATTAAAAAACCAATCCCTTAACTATCAACGACTGACCCGTTCTGGGCATAGACCAAAAAGCAGAAAGATGACAGGTATAGACAAAAGTTTTGACAAGGATTCCTGGCTTTGGACAGGCACATATGAAATGTGGCGGGGTAAAACTAATCTTGTACAAAGCACAAAAATAACACACTCTAAAAATTTAAAAATCAAATCGATAAAGATTAATTCGCCAAGAGAAAACCTGAGACACAAGCACAATATAGCCCTTTTGAAAAAGTCATCCGGAATTCCGATTCCGAGTCTTTTATTTAAATTTTTGCAAGAGTAGTTTCCCCTTGTGGGTCGGCCACATTGTGTGATCAATGTTGAGCTAAGGAAAACATTAGTTTATCCCTATCCGTTTTTGGCGTAATTTCCCCTTCCCGATAAAAAAAAACTGGTTTGGAGTAAAGTCATGGATGTTAACACATGTTTTAGTAGTTTAAGACTGTGGCAGAGAGATTCAAAAGTGTTTTAACGGGCTGACGATTTTAGTTAATTTCAACAGATTTGCAATGGCAAGGCCGACCAGGAAGTCGTAAACCTGAAGTGAAAACAACCAGTTACTGACAGCTAGCTAAGAAGCATTGATCGACTGATGCAAAAAAATCAAATATATCAATTCCTAATCCGACACAAACCTTCAAACAAGTAATGATTTAGTGTTATGTCATCACCTTAAACCGACATATTTGATCGCTGTAATGCTAAAAAACAATTCAAATGTCAAAAGGTAAACAGCATAAAAATCACTATCAAATCATTAACATTTCTACACAAAAAAAAAAAAAAAACACAAAAACCATCATATTTAAAGAATTTACTAAAACTTCAAACTCGTATCCTTTCTTTAATAAGTTTCAAAACTAAATGTAAGAACCTTAGTGAACACGCTCATATACCCCACGCGTCCACTTTATGGACAGTGATTTCGAGTTAGAATATGTGCCAGAAAGACACGATCCACATACTGAAATGATTTTGATAAATGTACAATGCAAAATTTCACTGCGTGTGAAGCGCTTTTCTGGATTAACCTTCATCAGACACGCTAGGAGTAAAAAACTTGGAAAACCGGTAGTTTATTAGATTGGATAAAACAAAAACAGAGGTCAAAAAATATTACAACAATGACCAAACAGATAAATTTATCAATTTTTAAACACAGGCGTTTGGGTTCAGGATTATTTTTTTATTAATAACGTGTATATAAAAATTTTCATACTCGTCTATATACTATTTCCACAAGGCAAGAATGTTTGACAGTTCTAAAAATAGAACCTTGGGAAATCTACGAATTTCTTATAGAAGTAGTTTTCCATCGAAATGAAATTGGCAATTGTCTCATTCCTTTTAGTTTTCTCTCTCTTGTGGGCTCAAAATTATAGTGTATCAATGTGTAATAACGTCAAATCTAGTCGTTTTTCCTCCGAACCGGACCAAAAATATCACCAGGGACGGAAGTAGATAGGGAAACAATATTCCGCCAAATAAAAGGAATTCCGAGTGACGCTACAGTAAGGTAAAATCTAGGTGAGTTCGAACAAAATCTTTTGGCGGAAAAATATGGTCACGATCTTATTTGAATTATTTTTTACTACGGAGATAGTAGCAAAAACGCACATTTTTATATTAGGACCTGTTATGTGTACCATAGTTTTACAAAAAGACGTTACAGGATAAAATATATGTGGTTATTCAAATTCAATGATAAAATTGGTAAAAGGGGCGGAATATTGTCTCCCTTATCTACTTCCGTCCCTGGTGGTTTTGTGGCTCACTTCGAATGAAAAAAGGTTAGATTTAAAGTCATTGTGCATTGTTACACGATATATATGTGATTTATTGCGAGATAAAACTGAAAGGATTAAGAAAATCACCAATATTTTACACAAAAACCTTTAATTCTATGAGAAAATAGGGGGTTTTCCAAGGGTAAATTTTGTTCTATTTTTAGAACTGTCAAACATTCTTGCCTTGTGGAAATAGTATATAAACGAGTATGAAAATTTTTATATACAAGTTATTAATAAAAAAAAAAATAATCCTGAACCCAAACGCCTGTGTTTTTAAAGAAATAGCCAAACGTTGTCAAATTTGGAAATATGTAAACTGTGTCTTTCCAACACATATTCCAGTACTGGAAAATATATAAGAGCATAAAACTGAAGCACGGGGAAGCTTTCTACGACCTCCACACGGCACTAAAGCCAAACTCTGAAATAATATTAAATACGAAAGAATATGGAATATGTGCCAGAAAGACACGATCCACATACTGAAATGATTTTGATAAATGTACAATGCTAAATTTCACTGCGTGTGAAGCGCTTTTCTGGATTAACCTTCATCAGACACGCTAGGAGTAAAAAACTTGGAAAACCGGTAGTTTATTAGATTGGATAAAACAAAAACAGAGGTCAAAAAATATTACAACAATGACGAAACAGATAAATTTATCAATTTTTAAAGAAATAGCCAAACGTTGTCAAATTTGGAAATATGTAAACTGTGTCTTTCCAACACATATTCCAGTACTCGAAAATATTGTTGTCTTTCCAAGTCGGCTCGTTAAACTGGAAGTAAAAGAGTTACAGACCTGAAAATTTATTCCACCATATGGGACTATTAAAGCTACGTACACAATATCAAAAGACTATGATTAATAATTGCTGAGAAATCTGTGACGAAAATTTACAATCCTGAAAATATAGTGAAAAAAGTCTAAGTCGGCTCGTTTAACAGGAAGTAGATGATCGACAGATCTGAAAACGTATCCCACAATATGGGACCCCTACCTGAAGCTACATATCAAATATCAAAAGCCTAGAATAATAGATGCTGAGAAATCTGTGACGAAAATTTTCAATCCTGAAAATTAAATGAAAAAAGTCTAAGTCGGCTCGTTTAACAGATCTGAAAACGTATCCCACAATATGGGACCCCTACCTGAAATCAAAAGCTTATAATTAATGGTTGCTGAGATATCTGTGACAAAAATTTTCAATCCTGAAAATTGAATGAAAAAGGTCCTAGTCAGCTCGTTAAACAGGAAAAAGATGATTGACAGACCCGAAAACGTATCCCATCATATGGGACCCCCACCTGAAGCTATATACCAAATATCAAAAGCTTACAACTAATAATAGCTGATTATTATATCTGTTACGAAAATGTTGATCACAGACAGATTGACGGACTGACGGACCAGTCAAAATCATTATATCCGTCGCAACTTCGTTGCATGGGTTATAATTAATATATGTTCAAAGGATTGTTTCCGTGCATTATAAACAACATTACCATTCATGTCATTCTTTACCGGATATGAGTCGACCGACACTTTTATGATCGTTTTCAGGTAAAACAATGGCTGTGTTGCAATTGCACAAGTCAGAACTATTTGCCCATCCGAAGAACTTTTGTAAACTTTCGCTTCGACACAATTTTACGAACGTTGCTAATTATAGTTTGTTCGATTTTATGTATTTGTGTAATGTAATATTTGTTGTCTTCGGCGTCTACTGATTTTATCTTAATTTTTCAGACTTCCAGCAAAAACTAATAACTAAAACTTGGTCAAAACTAACTTTAAAGGGGAAGTTGCTTTTGAAAAACATTTAACAAAAGTGGAAAAAAATATCTAAAGCTTGAGGAGGACATGTACCGCCTCTTAACTAGCTACGTCAACTGGCAATATAAATCACGGTCCTGGGTTTGCCAATGATCATATTTTTTCGCTTTTTCATTCATTTTATTATCGAAGCTTTCCAAAAAACTTGGATCTAAAACTCATAAAAAAATTCGTTGAAGAAGTTTATCAAATACCTAGCTCCAAAACACTTTACTTATAAATTTCAAAGCAGACGACATCGATCGTTGTTTTTTTATTGCAGATTTTCACATTAATTTCTGTTTTTGTGTCATGTGGATTATTCCATAAAGAAGAAAATGAGATAAGGAATAAGTGTATGCGACACAACCTACAATATAAACGACAATTTAAAAAATCTACAATGGAAAACAGCCAGCAGCTATCAATGTGACCAGCAGTCGCTTCTCGCTGTTTTTCAATTGGCCCCTGGATTGAAAATAAACTACATATGATTCAAGCCCAATCCTAAAGTGCAATGAAAGAAAAATAGAAACATAAGCTTTGATAAAGATTCCTGGCTTAGACAAGGCACATTAAAAATGAGGCGGTGTTAAACCAGGTTTTATGGCGCCAAACCTCTTCCATTGCGATCTTCAAGTCCATAATGATAGTCCATACCATTTTTGACCCTTAAAAATCGTAACATGATATAGATAGGCGACTGACATGACAAGAAGGGGCGCAGTTTTACTCATCATGCTTAAGCTGAATACCAAGCTTGAAATCCAATATCTTCAGCGGAAGCCGAAAATCTGTAACGAAATTTGACGGACATAAGGACAGACAGACCGCCGGACGAACAAGGTGATCACAATAAAGCCTTTCTATAATAAGTGGGGGTTTAATAAGATACTTAGTACGCATTCAAACCTTACCTGCGAATTGAAACAGACAAACGGATAACGCTAGTCTGTGCAAGTCCGACATGCCGAAAGTCAAGAGTTCATCCTGCTTACATGATAAGAAATGAAATGGATGACAAAGACACGAACAAATACACCAAAGATGAAAGGGCATTGATAAAAAATTTAAAATTAGAATGTGCACGCATGGCTTTAATCAAAGTACTGAAAGTACTGGTTGCCAGGGTAATCTACCAATCTTAAATTGTTAATGTGTAGTAAAAACTAAAAATAAAAAGCTACTTTTTGTGTAAAAGGGATTTTCACAAGGATTCCAAAGAAAAAATGATTTTGAAAATCGAACCAAAATAAAAAAGTTGTTTTTATGGCCTTGGCCTGTTTTTGATCCCCTGTAGCAATGTTACGGTGCAATATATATAAAAACCATTGACATATTAAGTTGGCATAATATAATGAGGAATTCATTAAAAAAGAATTATAAAAATTGAATGAATAATAAAACAATTCTACCGCCGCTTTTGGCCCGAAACCCCAAATACAACACCGTTCTTCTTTAGTGGACATAATCATCATATTAAAGCTTCATAACAATTGCCTGACCCACTGCAACTTAATTTCTTGTGTACAAACTCTAAAACATGGCGGGTTTTTTTGCCCCTTCAACCCTTAATTTCTCAAAAACGGTAAGAAATATTGCAAATCTGATTGTAAAAATTAAAAGTAGGCAGGGATTTTCACAAGGATTCCAATGAAAAAAAAAAGATTTTGCAAATCGGAACTCAAATAAAAAAGTCGATTTAAGGCAGAAGTCCTCTTTTTGACCTCTGTTGCAATGTAATGAAGCCATTGACACATTTAGTAGACAAAAAAATGAGGAATTCAATAAAAAATTATTTTAAAAATAGAATGAATAATAAACATTGTACAACAGTTTTGTCAATACGCAATGAGGACCAAAACGTCCAAATACAATACCAACCTTCCTTTTGTGGTTACAAACACCAAATCAAAATTTCATAACAATCAGTCAATATTTACTTTAGTTATTGCTTGGACACCAAATGTTATAACATTATACGATCGCAAAAATTTTGCGGTCGCATTGCTTCGATTGGCAACTAACTGTTAATGCCCAAAAAAGTAAAATTTTAACATTCCAAAACAAAGTTTCTGATTCTCCTGCTTTCCTTTTAAATGAGCAACAATAAGCAGAGGTAAAAGAATATGATTTTCTTGGAACCCTTTATATTAATAATAATAATAATTTTAAAAAAGGAGAACTTGAACTGTCTAAGAAAGTTTGAAAATGGTTTTCTCATTTAGAAAAAAACTTTTCAAAATTTTATAATGTTCCAGTAGATTTCTCATGTAAATTATTTGATACATTAATCAGACCAATTTTGACATACAACAGTGAAATTTGGTTCATGGATGAATATATTCACCAATATAGAGCTAATAACCGAGTAACGTGTAAAAATAGGGAATTTGATTTTACCATACCAGAAGATAAATCTTTTATTGAAAAAAAATCATACAACGTTCTGCAAAACAATTCTTGGTTTTAAAAAGACAGCTTGCAATATTTCTGCAAGAACTGAATTGGGACGTCTTCCAATTGGTAGTTTTATTAAAACACAAAGTCTTCTATACTTTTCTAGATTACACTCTTTGAACATCAATCCTTTATTAAAAGAAGCTTATGATGTTAACAAAGACATACACGAAAATACGCCTATGCATTAAGTGTTTTTTAAAGAATTTAACCTCAACTCTGATACATGTAATTTTATTATTTCAGATAGAGACTACTCAAAAATTAAATATCAAAGTAAAAGAAAATTAAATAAGGTCATCCAAGAAGTGTATGTTAAGCGTTATCTTGATAAACTTAATAATTTAACAAAAGACTCCAAACTCTATCTATATAGCCAGCTTAAGACAGATTTAAGTATGGAAACATATTTGAAAGAATTATTTTTTTTAACGTAAACTTATAACGCAATCACTGTCTATTTTCGAAACCGGGCGTTACAAGAAAATTCCTAGACCAGAAAGACTCTATAAATGTTGCAACATCCTTGAAGATGAATCTCACTTTTTTCTTAATTGTACATATAACGATAATCTACGAAATCTGTTTTTCGATAACATAAAAATTAACTATATCAACCAATTCCCCAACTTAAGCCCTATTAATAAAATTAAATTTCTATAAGTCCCGACAAATGAGTTATTGGCTGATTTGTGTGACTTTATTCAACAGTTATTAGAATTGAGAAACAGGCCCATGTCAGCTAATACTTAATTCTACTTTTCTTCTTATGTGATGTTAATGTGTTATTGAAACTGTTTATATGTTGTACGTTTGTTACTCTATGTATTGCTTGACCCTTATGGGTGTAATTTTGCAATAAAGAATATCTAATATAAAAAAAAGTAATTAGATTGGCTGCATCACGAGTTTGGAAATGACATGAATAAAAGTGTTTGTTTTTTCTGGTGATACTGGACGAACATCATTAATATACGCATAAACAGTATGCCAGTTATCCCATTAGGCCAAATAAAAAAACACGTGTGTTTCTTTTACTTTTTTGTGTTGACCCATTGGTTCAACTGAATTGATAACTTCTGTACAGCATATTTTGTTACAATAACTTTATTGCATGATAAAAACCTCAAAGAGGTTAAGCAAATACAAATATACGTGTAAAAACATATAAAAAACAATGAACATGTAACTCTACATACAAAGACATTATATAGTATTTACAAATATGTATGACTTTGACCAATGTGGATCTCATTGTCGCAACTCAAATGATTGCTTTATAAAATCAACAACCGTGGGCAAAACATCCATATTTGGGTTAAGTACAAAAATCAATTTATCAATGGTTTCAAGCTGGTTAAAATTAGCATATTGGTTACAACTTACATTTGGTAGATATATTCTGCAGGCCAACAGACAACTTCCTCTGCATAGTTTTTACAATTTTTTTTTCAGATGAGCAAGCAACATTTAATTTTGTAGGCTAACCAAACACATTTTTCAAATTAAATGAGGAATAACCCATGAGAAAAAGTTGTGAAAATTTTGTTGAATAGTAAACTTTTGTTGATGTATAAAGCTAACCAATTTAAAAAGCATCAGATTTCTCTCCTTCTATATGAAAAAAACATACAAATTAAAAAGATTGCTACAGGTTGCCAATGTCCTCCACATTACAACAGTTAAAAATTTACTTTGAAAATAATATCATTATTCATGTTGACTTTGGCAAAGCTTTCGATTGTTCTTGTCTTTTTTTGACTATTTCAGGACTGGATTTGAATTATATGCATTTTATTTAGACTTTTGGCCAATAGTCCTTTTTAGAAAATATTTTCCGGACTTGCGGACCCGAGCAATCTTATACTTATTCACTACATGTTAACGACTTCCGGGTCGGCCTCGCCATTGAAATTCTGTTGAATTTAACTAAATTTGTCAACCTGTTAAAACATTTTTAAATCTGTCTGTCACAGTCTTAAACTACTAAAACATAAGTTAACATCCAAGTCTTTACTCAAACCAGTTTATTTGAATCGAGAAGGTGAAATTTCGCAAATAACGGTTAGGGATAAAATTATGTTTTCCTTAGCTCAACGTTGATCACACAATGTGGCCGACCCACAAAGGGAAACTACTCTTGCAAAAATTAGAATAAAAGACTCGGAATCGGAATTCCGGGCGACTTTTTCAAAAGGACTATTGCAGAACGGCGAGCAGCAGCGCCTACTGGCCTCGTTGAAGGCTGCTGGCGGTTGTCCGTTGTGGTTTTATAAATTTTTACTTGTTATGTGAGCTGTGTCACGTGCACCTTTTCCACATCTCATTATTTTCTATTATCATGTGACGTGACAAAAAAGCTAAGACGTATATAGCTGCAAAGCAATCAATGTAACACACTTTGATCTTAATTTTTATCCAATAAGAAAGAATCAGATTCTGAAATAGATCTATATAAACAAGACCAATGAAGTCTTTTCAGGATTTCCATAATTTGATACTTAACATTTATAATGGCTCTCTTCGCTCCCTCGATGAACAATGTAAGTCTTTGTATTGCTTTTGTTTGTTTGTTTGTTCGTTTGTTTGTTTGTTTGTTTGTTTTTTTTTTTTTTTTTATATTTACATGCATCCATTATTATATAAAAACGATTTACTTTTATTAATTTATTATTGTTGAAATTCCATTTATTATGTATGTGCCAATATGCAAAAAGACCAATGGATGCAATTTTGGTTCCATACTAATGTTTCCATTAAAAAACAAGCAAAAGCTTCTACAGCAAATTATAAATTGTAATTAAAAAAAAATAAACGGAAAACTTTAAAATCAAATAAAACAAATCTCTGAATGGTATCCGAGATTATATCACAAAAAACTGGATTTGCTGAATAAAAAAATAAAACATAATACATTCTTATATAAAAACATAAAAGAATATTTAAAGAAAGAATTTTATCTATTATATAAAGATTTTGAATCTAAAAGGGTTCTCACAAAATTCTGAATGTGTATAACCATAATCTAGCCATAGAAAAAGACAAATACTTAACAATTCCTAGAGAGCACAAACTACTGTGAAAGTACTTAAATTCGTGGGTATCAATTTTCGTGGATTGAAAGTAAACTCCTTATTCGTGGATTCTTGAATTCGTGGTTGAAAAGCAATCTCTATTAAAAGCAATGTGTAATATACAGTTCGTTGGGAACTTAATTTCGTGGTTTGCCTGACCCACGAAAACCACGAAAATTGGTACCCAACGAATAATAATACTTTCACATTTCGTGTTCCTTGCAACGTAGTAGAGGACAAGGCTAATTTTCTGCTGCATTGCAAGACATGCGAGTCTTTGCAAAAACTTTCAAAGAATTTTTTAAAGACTAAATATAATGACAATCAAAAATTAAAAATACTTCTAAATCCAAATAGCTATAAACAAGTTAATGTCATAAGTTCCTATTCAAAACAATCTTTAGTATTGAGGACAGGGGACTCTCAATAAAATACTTGCAAAACCAAATCATACATGTTTCATGTATAAAATATCATGTTTTATATGTTAAATGTGTAGTTCTACTGTTGTACTATTTCGTTAATTTTTTTTTGGTCACAAACTCTGTCTAGATGTTAATATGACAATAAATTTGATTGATTGATTAAAAAAGGTTACATGTATTCCAACTGAAAGACCTTTATGAAAGATTTTAGTTAATACTTTTTCCGAGAAATTGAAGATGATTTTCCAGAGAGCTATAGAGTGTCACAAAACTGGCGTCTGACACCAAACTGCTGTCATATTACGCTAATGCTGCTCTCATGTTACTTTTTTCATGCCAGTTAGTTATGGTTTTTAGGCAATATCTGCTGCTTTGCAATTGAATAGGCGACAGAAAATTTGCGTCATTATTGACTAAACTATCAATGTTTTGTGTCAAACTTGGCTTTTTTACCCTAAGATTCACGTAAAGCTTACCCAAATTCGACAATCTGTTATATTTGTATTTCGAATTAAAAGGCTTAAGAAACAGACCATTTAACCACAGGCACTTGTATACAAGATAACCCCCCTTTTTTTCAAAACCGATAATTTTTTCATTTTTTTCTGTTACATTTCTCATTTCACTCATACGCATGTCAAATATATGCAAGTCTACCATCAAACAGTATCTACTATCCATATGGGGTTTCTGATATATTATAAGCGAGTCAGTAGCCCCATATGGATAGACTAGTAGATACTGTAAAAATAGATCACGACATATAAGGTTTCCTACGGTGGCAGAATGCGGCCATGAGAAAAAAAAAATATCACGTTCCCTCGTGATACCATCACGTTCCCTCAAGATAACATCACGTTCCCTCAAGAAAGTCATTGCGTTCCCTCAAGATAATTATCTCGTTCCCTCAAGATGACATCACGTTCCCTCAAGATAACATCGCGTTTCCTCAAAATAAGTATTGCGTTCCCTCATGATAATTATTGCGTTCCCTCATGATAATTATCTCGTTCCCTCAAGATAACATCGCGTTCCCTCAAGATAACACCACGTTCCCTCAAGATAGTTATCGCGTTCCCTCAAGATATAATCGCGTTCCCTCAAAATTGTTATCGTGTTCACTCAAGATAGTTATCGCGTTCCCTCAAGATAACATCGAGTTCCCTCAAGATAGTTATCGCGTTCCCTTAAGATACTAAGTAGTTATCACGTTACCTCAAGATAACACCACGTTCCCTCAAGATGTTATCTTGAGATAACGTGATAACTACTTAGTATCTTGAGGGAACGCGATAACTATCTTGAGGGAACTCGATGTTATCTTGAGGGAACGCGATAACTATCTTGAGGGAACGTGATGTTATCTTGAGGGAACGAGATGTTATCTTGAGGGAACGCCATAACTATCTTGAGGGAACGTGATGTTATCTTGAGGGAACGAGATAATTATCATGAGGGAACGCAATAATTATCATGAGGGAACGCAATACTTATTTTGAGGGAACGCGATGCTATCTTGAGGGAACGTGATGTTATCTTGAGGGAACGAGATAATTATCTTGAGGGAACGCAATAACTTTCTTGAGGGAACGTGATGTTATCTTGAGGGAACGTGATGGTATTACGAGGGAACGTGATGGTATCACGAGGGAACGTGATTTTATTCTTTTTCTCATGGCCGCATTCTGCCACCGTAGTTTCCTTTAGTCATGAGTGCATTCAATTATTCCTACGCCTCAAGATGTTTATTTTATTTCAACATGTGAGCCTTTGCTAGCTTGTTAAAATGAAAAATTACCATCGAGGGATGAGAAATCATTTAATCCACGATTCTCTCTGAATTAGAACCTGTTTCTCTTATAAAATTTAAATTTTTTTTGGGGGGCCCCCAAATGTACAAGGGCAATCTTTTCAAAAGGATTGTTTATTTTTCTTTCGATATCCGGCGCACAAGAACTCTCAGCACTCATTACCTGATCTTACTGGAGAGGAAAAATGACAAAATCTCGCATGAAAAAAATTTTACATTAACATAATATATAGATTACCATCCGTTTTAGATCGGCAAGAACGTAAAATGTTTGAAAATCCAAACATTTCTTAAATCAAAATCTTTCTTCTCATTTTTTTACAAAACTTGCGTCTCGACTCCATTATTCTTGCTATAGCCTTGTGCCTCATTACATATCCTTTGAAAACTATCATTCTACAATCTAACCCCCATTTTATTGTCTCGCCTTCGACGAATAGTCGCGAAAGGCGAGACATAGGTATTAATTTTCGGTGGCGGCGGGGGCGGCAGCGGCGTCATAAACTTTTTTGCAAGACCTTTGTGGAAAAGGATTTACTGGAAAAGTATAAAAGCTAGGCATCTGATATTTGGTATACAGACAGTTCATGTTATTGTCTTTGCAACTGTTACCATGCTGTGTGACCCTGATCCAATTTTTACGGTTCAGTGACTCTATGAACTTATGTCTTTTTTTCAGGCTAAAACATCTGTTGAAAATTATAATAGCTAAGTATCTGATATTTGGTATACAGACAGTTCAGGTTATTGTATACGCAACTGTTACCATGCCGTGTGACCCTGTCCCCATTTTCACGCTCCAGTAAAGTCTTTTTTCAGACCGAAAAGTTCTTTGTAAGACTTTTGTGGAAAAAATGAATTACTTGAAAAGTATAATAGCATCTGATATTTAGTATAAAGACATGCCATGCAAATTTGATCCAGTTTTACGTTCCAGTTACTTTGTGAACTTAAGGTTTTTTTAGGACGTTAATGTCTTTGCAAGACTTTCATGACTTTTGTGGAAAATTAAGTACTCGAAAAGTATAAAAGATAGCCATCTGATATTTGGTATACAGAGAGTTCGGGTTGTGGTCTACACAACTGTGACCTTGACCCCATTTTCACGCTTTATTGATTTTGTGAACTTATGTCTTTTTTCAGTCTGTAAACGTCTTTGTAAGACTTCTGTGGAAAATTAATTTCTTTAAACAAGTATAATATGATCTTTAGGATATGGATGAAAAAAATTAGGGTTTTGGGGTCCGTCACCATGTCATCTGACCTTGACATCATTTCTACACTAAATGAATGTTAATATTTTTTGTGTGTGTTAAGTCTTTTATATGAAGTCTGCTTCTCAATGACTATGATATCATTTTGGTTGGTCAAGTGGAAAATGCCGAGAATATATGAATGAATAGTCTAACAACTAGGTTTTCCAATGGTGCCAGCACGCAAGAAATACTTTAGTGTTAAATCTTGTTTTTATTTGCATTATGTCTTAAATGGCAGGAGCCACAAGCCCAAATGTAATTCATTTTAACATGAACCAGTCGATATCCGTTTCACAAACAACAATTACGACGACAAAATTTTCATACAGCAATTGTATAAAAGTCGACAAAACACGGGAGGGGGGAACTTCCATTATAAAGGTAGGGCCATTTGTGCGGCCTAAAACAGTCTACTTTGAATGTCCAATATGTGAAAAGGGTGGAAATTTCAGATGTTGGATATGATAAGATGTGTATTTTAAGAAAGCAAAATATAAAATGTATGATTGGGATGGGTAAAAAATATTTGGGCCGAACATCTGAACCCGAAAATACTAGGAGTTACATCCCCCCTGCAACAAAGCGATACTTGATTCAAAAAGAAAAAAAAATACCTGAAATTTATAGACATGAATGATAAATGTGTACCTTGAATTTGAAATTTTACTGCACATAGGTGTACTATTGAGTCTTCGACATGTTTTTTTCTTTCAGCAGACGTATAAGGCCACCAGTGAGGAAGCCCCGGATATTTCTACAACTCTTAGAGTAGTTTTGATAGTACTGACGTCATTTCCGGTGTTGGTGAACGTATTTTACATCATTGTATGTTTCTCCGCACTGAAAAAGAAGTTCCATAACCTGTTGGTACTTTCCCTGTGTATAGGAGATAGCATTTTGTCGCTGTCAGTAACAGTTTTCTCCGTAATAAAGTTGCCGGGCGTTAGTGATACTCTTGGAACAAATGTTCATTTGTGCCTTGTATCTACCTTCCTAGTTGTATATGGCTTAACCTATTCCTATGGAATGGTTTTTCTGATCTGCCTAGAGAGATATGTTGTTGTTAACCATTTTTAATTTCTGCAAGGAAACAATATTTTTTGAGCGTTTTAAGTACGTCATAATCTTCGGATTTTGCGCTCTTGCACTTCTTTTCAACATAGAGATATTTCTCTCAGTGCCGTACAAGATGAGTATTGAAAAATGCACCAACCATGACCTGTACGGTGAGCGAATTCAAACTTTTATTGTAATGGTTGGAACCATAATCATGATATTAATGTGTGGAATAATTTTTCTTTCAATTGGAACAAGTAAACTGATATGGAAATATTATTTTAAAGGCGCAAAAATAGTCCCTAAACCAGCCGGTAAGGATGAGTGTGCTCCAGCAGAGAACAGACATCTTAATCATGAAAGATCTTTATCGATGCCATCTCGGACAACACAAGCACAAGACCAAGAAGAACCTGGACCTTCTGGACAGACTATAGAAAGGGAAATTGAAATGTCCATTAGAATTAAAAAGATCGTCGACATATGGAAAAAAGAGCGGTATGCGGGAGAGACACAATTACCAATAACATTACAACCATCCCCAAAACAGACGAAATTGTTTCAAAACCGTACTCTTGGGTCATGGGAGAAAAGGGCATTTGGCACCAGTATTCTGATTGCCGTCACAACTCTCTTATTGACAGGACCTTTCGTACTTTCCTATTGGCTTGATTTCTTTTATGAGTCCAGACAGGTATCGCGGAAGATCCGCTTGATTCTGTGCGCTCCGCTGGTGGCAAACAGCTTGATAAACCCCTTTCTTTATGCTTGGCGTATACCAGAGATAAAAAAAGCCATCAAAAAGATCTTCTGTAGTTCACGCTGAGAGAAAAAAAATAAAAGATCTTTTTAGTCCATTTTAGGAGAAAAAAACTATCAAATTAAATTTTTTTGTAGTTTATACAATCGGAAACCAATGAAAAAGATGTTTGTTGTTCATGTTGAGAGAAAAAAAGCTATTAAAAATTTCTGTAGGTCATGCTGAGACAAACAGCTATTAGGAGATCTTTGTTGTTCATTTTGAGACAAACCGGCATGTAACTTTGATGTTATGTCAAGGGAAAAATATTTATCAGAAATAGAGAAAAAACATTTATCTGTCGGGATTGGAAAAGCCTATTTCAAGATCTTTAGCAGTTCATGGCCAGAAAGAAAAGAAGCAAACCGTAAAATATTTTGCTGTTCATGTTCAAAAGAACGAAAAAACATAAAGATATTTTGTAGTTGACATTGAGTAGCTATTAAACATAATATGGGATGAATGTATCAAAAAGATATTGTGTAGCTAGTAAAATTGAGAGATATATGTTTTTATGTTGGCTTTTAAGTTCAATATTTTTCTTGTATCCTAAAATCGATTTTACCGAATGGTGTCAGCAAGCATGAAGGTAACAATTAAAGAAGTACAGTTG
Source organism: Arcuatula senhousia (assembly GCA_963971305.1). NCBI lineage: Eukaryota > Metazoa > Mollusca > Bivalvia > Mytilida > Mytilidae > Arcuatula > Arcuatula senhousia. The sequence continues at coordinate 14,289,832 of OZ020311.1, read as the reverse complement.
GGACATTTATTTGTTGTTAGTAAATAATTTCCTTGACAATAACATTATTTTTAATTTAGAAGAAAATCAGAGGAACAGGAAAATTAAAACATCACCAAAAAAAAATACTAAAACACCCGCCAAAAAAATAAATTACACATAAGAAGCAAATTCGAAGAAAAGAAACACCTAACATCATCAAAAAATACAAAAAGACTCGCAAAAGCATTACAAACAAGAAGCGAATTCAGGGAACAGAAACACCTAACATCACCAAAAAATACAAAAACACCCGCCAAAAACATTACACATAGGAAGCGAAACACCTAACATCACCAAAAAATACAAAAACACCCGCCAAAAACATTACACATAGGAAGCGAATTTCTTTTATGATCATTTCAAATCAAACCTTTAAAAAATGTCTGTGTAAACTTTTATTTTTCTTGCTGGAAAATTTCTTGCTGGAAAATTAGCACATAAAACTGAAATATTTGATTGATTGTCTCTTTAAAGCAAATAAAACAATGACCATGCATTAAATCATTAATTAAACCCTTCATAAAAATCATTTTTCTTTCTTTCTCATGCGTTTTGATATCGAAATCAATATATAAATAACATATAGCTGAGAGGGTGATAGCGTAGATTGATACCCTGAGAAAAGCATTGTCAACTGAGGCGTAGCCGAGGATGACAATGTCTTTTCGAATGGTAGCAAAAACTTCAAAAAAATTTTTTGTATTTGTTTAGGTGTTTGTTAGTAGATGCATTTAAAATTAGTGTTAGTTAAAATAAGTACTTTGCACGAAATATTGGTGCATCTAAATACTGTCAATTTTACGTCAAATTGAGACTGTCCACTAGCTCAGCGCACGAGAGGGTGATAGATAAAACAATATCACTCGCGAGGGTGATAGATAAAAAATTATCACCCGCTGTGTTTATTTTTTTAAATATTCTATATGATAGATTGAACTGTTTAATTAGAATTTGTTAGGAAAAAATCTTATGAAGTATAATGATATTATTTGTTGTGATTTTCAACGATTAGTTGCAGTGGGTAATTTTAAAATTGTACTGTAAATTCACGTGGTAAAAATTGGTATGGTACTGTTATTTCTGGTTAGAAAATTTACTATGGAACTGTTATTTCTTGTAAAAAGGAAACTGTATTTTATGCCCTCGTTTAATTATGGGGATTATAAAGTGATAGAAATGTACGTCCTTTACACCTTTGAGTTACACTTTTATATCAACCACTCAATTGGTATATGAAACATTCAAACAATCTGTGTGACCTTATGTAGATGCGCATCTCCTTTACATTTCTATAATTAAGTCTGATAAATATCTTAGTCGCTGGGTCTTTATTTTATATTCACAACGCCTAATTGCTAAATACTTCAATGTTAAAATGTGGATAGGTGCCATAAATTTCTATTCGAATATTTTATCTTGTTAGTTATTTGTTGTTTTTGTTTGTTGTTTAGGTTGTTGTTTTTATCTTCTCTTTTTGTGTGTGTGTGTGGGGGTGGGTAGTATTTATTTGTGATTTGCGGGTCATAGTCTGCTCAAAAGTTCATTTTTAGTTTGAGAGCATACAACTGAAGCACGGGGAAGCTTTCTAAGGCCTCCACACGGCACTAAAGCCAAACTTTGAAATAATATTAAAAACAAAAGAATATGGAATATGTGCCAGAAAGACACAAACCACATATTGAAATGATTTTGATAAATGTACAATGCAAAATTTCACTGCGTGTGAAGCGCTTTTCTAGATTAATCTTCATCAGACACGCTAGGAGTAAAAAACTTGGAAAACGGTAGAACATTAGATTTGATTAAATAAAAACAGAAGCCAAAATATTACAACAAAGACCATAACAAGTTACAGATCAACTTTGCGTTTTGATCCGGTCTGCGCATTTTTACGGGTCCTTTGAACTTTAAAGAATTACTGAAATTTGTTATCTGCACTTTTTATAAGCTTTTGTACATTATATACTGATCAAGTTTAAGTTTTGTTTCGTTACACTAATTTTTACCAGAGACTGAATTATGAGACCGGTAGGGGGCCTATGTATTGTTTTGCAATACTCTCAGAATGCTTGTTCAATTGTTAACCATCAATTCTTGCATAAATTTGAACAAAGTTTTAAGTAATCACATGAAATATCAGTACCAAACCACAGGAAATAACAGTACCTCATGCATATTTACCACGCGAAATAACAGTACAATTTTAAAATTACCCACCGCAACGTTGAAAATCACAACAAATGATATTGATGTCGATATCAAAACGCATGAGAAAGAAAGAAAAATGATTTTTATAAAAGGTTTGATTCATGATTTAATGCATGGTCATTGTTTTATTTTTTTAAAGAGACAATTAATCAAATATTTCAGTTTATGTGCTAATTTTCCTGCAAGAAATATTAGATAAAAGTTTACACAGACATATTTACTTTTCAATTTTTTAAAGGTTTGATTTGAAATGTTCATAAAAGTAATATACTTTCCATTTTATGGCTTAGCAATACCATTTTGCTTCAGAATCTTAAAATTTAGGTGTCGGTAATCGATATCAGAAAACCACGTGATGCAAAATTTGGGGAAATAACAGTACCCGGCACGGGAAATAACATTTCATAGAGTACCAACATGGCATAGTGTGTATAAGGGGGTTAAAACTAATAGATGATTTTAAGTGAGCGAGTGAATTTTACGCCCTATCAACACTATGTATGTTAAACGTTTTCTCACGAAATAAATACATTTGTACATTGGTTGATATGCAAACTTTAAAAAATGCCGGTGGTTGATTTACAGAGAAGAAAAAAATGAAATATTATTAAAAAATAATTTCAATTTAGGAAAGGCGTCTTTATATTATAAAAGGCTATGCCGAGGGCAGCTTGATACAGCCGCAATATGTTGAATCCTGCAGGTACATTGGAGGCCTTATATGGATTGTCAAATGCTTTAATTGGACACATGCCGCTGATGGTAGACTCACAAAGCTTTTTGACACATGCATCCTGATGTGGACTTTCAATGAATATTTGAATTTATAAATGTATATTTACACCAAGCTCTAAGTAACTCTTATGATTGGCGTTTTTGGTTCCTTTGACCTTTCATCTCTAGAAACGACATTGAAAATCTGACCGAAAAGCTAAGGCAGGGATTTTCACAAGGATTCCAATGGAATTTTTTTAATCTGACTACTTATACATAAGTTGATTTTTTGGGTGTGGCTGTTACGAAAAAAAGTGTGACGGACGGACGCCCGAACGCACACACGCACGCACGGACGGACGCCCGGCATTTCTATGTCCCCGCTCTGCGTTGCGGTGGGGGACAAAAATTTTACAAAAATTGTACAATACACTTATTTAGCCCCTTTTGGTCCTTTTTCTGAAACGGTGAACACATGTTTTATTCAAGATTACATTTTAGAAATTTGACAGATTAAAAGTCCATTTTTAAAACCCTAATTGCAATATCTGAATTTGAGAAATAAATGTCCGAATTCAATTTTAAACACAATTTAATATAATTACTCTAAAAGTCCCAAATATCATAAAAATAAGTCGAAAGATCACCATTTCCCTGGTTATATTTACAAAAAAGATCATATCATATTTTCATAACAATTTGACAACTAAAACTAAGTAATCGCACAGAAACCAGAGTGATAGACAAGCCGATGACGACGACGACATTGCCATCACGTTATACGATCGAAAACAAAATTGCGGTCGTATAAAAAGGCGATTTTTGTCAGTTTCTTACATTTTTGAAAATATATACAAATTATCGTTAAACCATATATATACTGAACAAAAAAAGATGCGCATATTTTTTTTTATTGTAAATGAAATCTTATAAGAGTTACCTGTATGTTAAAATGATGACTTTACGATATTTCTAAATTTCATTTGACTATCTGATGCGCTTCGGGAACTGCGATCGCAAAAAAAATGCATTTCACGAGCTATCGCGACTACTGCTTCACAGATTTCAATAAAACTTTGGTTATGGATTGCCACACCTTTCAGATAACAAACCAAATTGTAAATTTTGTTTCAAAGCGTAAGCATAAAATGCAACCACAACATAATCAAGAGCACAATTGCGCTGTAAAAGTATTTCTGTAAAGAAGTTGAAACAACATCAGTGGTCCTTCCGTTGATATATCTTAAGTGTCAATTTCAATAATTTTGGAAAACTAATTTGCTGCCACAAATTGGCTACTATCTGATTACGACAACCGTAAAAGGTCGCCTACAAAAAGTAACCCGCGTGCGCTTAAGCATGCACTTTTCGGAAATTGCAGAACAGTCTTACAGGGACCTTTAGCAATGTAATTAACTCTTATCCCGAACGATATCAAGCGTCAGGTGATGCTGATATATTTCTTGAGCGAGAGGTTTCTTTGATTTTTGTAACGGTGAACGTTTCGTCTAGGTAATGTTTCTAAAATATCACTTTACTGTTTAGTTGCAACGATTCAAGACTTTCCTCATACAAAACAATATATAACCAATATAAAATTCCAACAATAAATTCGGATGCGTCAGGTCTAAGCGCTGACTCAAAACTGACCACCTTCAGTAATACAAAATAATATAAATCTATCTTACAAATTAACAATGGATTAATTTGCCACTTAAGAATACAACAAAAGTACTATGTTATTCAAAAGATTATCTCTGACAATAAAAATTAATGGAAATTGCGTAACATTATAGAGTTGACAATTTTACAATCTAATCTTTATCTCACATCTAAGAAAATGCTTGTTATTTTTAAAGCTGAAAACAATTTGTTACGAACCCGGGGTTATGAATTCTAACTAGTGGTTTTTTTTTGAACGAAACAAAATATTCTATTATAAAAAAAAATTATGCATATTTAAATCATCACAAATTAACGTTCATTTCCGGCATGACACTACCCTCCTAAAAATTGAGTCAACTCAATTTTCTTACGTACGCTTTTTTTGGTTACGAATTTTTTACAAATGGAAATTCAATTTGGATGTAATGGTAGATAGATAAAAATATGTGCATCATTTTTTTGTTCAGTATAATTTTCCGTTTCTGCACCCCGGGTCCCCCTTAAATAATCCCCCTTTTTAAAGTAATTAAAAGTCGATACATAAAAGGTTTTTTTTAGTTGAATTATAATTGAATTTCTTAATTTTGGTATAGTTTTAAGAATATCAATAATCCGGAATGATTTGGTTGTACTTTTTCGAATAATGAACTTACTGTATCATTCTACAATTGTGTTTATTCTGGAATATCTACCAAAGCTACATGTACCTATGGAAAACCATCCGATATGATTCATTGCTATCTTTCACATTCTCTGACTCATAAGACGAGCCCGACAAAAGCAAAACAATCAGGAGAAGAATGTGGTGTTTCTCCGTCGATACCTAACTTATTAAGTAGTACTTTATTAAAAAAGAAAGAATATGTAATATGTGTCAGAAAGACACGATCTGCATTTTGATATTATTTTTATAAATGATAAAAAAAACATTCAATGCGTGTGAATCGCTTTTCTAGACTAACCTTCATCAGACACGCTAGGGGTCGAAAAATTGGAAGACCAGTAGGACATTAGATTTGAACGAACAAAACACAAAAGCCAAAACATATTACAACAATGACTAAACGAGATAAACTTATCAACTGCATTAGAGATAGCCACAATTTTAGATCAGAACGTCAAAAAAACTGGAAATACATATGTAAACAGTGACTTTCCAACACATATTCCAGTACTCGAAAATATATAAGAGCATACAACTAAAGCACTTAGTCTTCCATACATGACTGAACGAATTGCTGGTGAATCAAGTACTCGTCCCCAAATTTATCCAAATTCTTGATATACACAGTACTCTTTAAAAAAGTTACTCATAGGCAGAAACTTCCCTACATGGAAGCGCAGTTGAAACATTGGAAGTCGAAACAGAGGAAGACAATAAAAAAATCTCTGCAGGTTTGAAATTAACGACAAAGACTTCTTGAATAAAAAAAATCGACAGCCAGAGTAAGAAGATAACGTGGTGCTGGTTTTTTTTCCACAAAAAATTACATAATTAGAAAAACATTCTAAATCCTTTCAAATAAATAACAGAACATTGCACAATTACAAAATGTTGTTAGATAATATATATAAGACCTCTTAGGACATCTAAGCTTCGGACGGGCATCTCTAAACAACAATGGAAAGGTATCTGTATTGAGTATCTATATTCTTTTCGCGCATCAGAAGTAGCTTGTATGGTCGTTTAATTATACTCAAACTCCAGAGATTGCTATACCTAATAATCAGTTTTTTAAAAATGAAATAACTTGACTTTAGTGAAAATATTGTGATTTGCAGGGTTGGGGTAATTGTAATTTGTATTTGTAATTGAAATTAATATTAATAATTAATTGCAAATGTTAATGTAATTGAAAGTAACTTGTAATGGACATATTCTTCAATTAAATGTAATTGTAACTTAATTAGATACTTTCAGAAAAGCATGTAATTATCAATTACTTTTCAATTACATTTTAATTACTTTCATATATTTTCTGTCCAAAGAGAGTGAAGGAAGATGGTACATTGACATGTAGAAACTTTTAAAAAGATTTTACTTTCCTGTGACATTATATTGGCATATTTTCTCTTATTTAATTAACTTCATGAAAATAAAATGTTCCTAATTGCACAAATATGACACATATTTACACATCCCTTTATTAAAGATGTAAATTACTCATGATTTGTTTCTTTTTAAAAACAATAAAAAATTGATTCTATGGCAATAAATTTACTGTTCATTTAAAAAAAAATATATATAGTAACTTGTAATGGACATATTCTTCAATTAAATGTAATTGTAACTTAATTAGATACTTTCAGAAAAGCATGTAATTGTCAATTACTTTTCAATTACATTTTAATTACTTTCATATATTTTCTGTCCAAAGAGAGTGAAGGAAGATGGTACATTGACATGTAGAAACTTTTAAAAAGTTTTTACTTTCCTGTGACATTATATTGGCATATTTTCTCTTATTTAATTAACTACATGAAAATAAAATGTTCCTAATTGCACAAATATGACACATATTTACACATCCCTTGATTAAAGATGTAAATTACTCACGATTTGTTTCTTTTTAAAAACAATAAAAAATTGATTCTATGGCAATCAATTTACTGTTCATTTAAAAAAATAAATATAAGCTTGATCAAAGACCTGGAGCTATAAAGATATATGGCTTCTTATCCTTTGTTTAGACAATGAAGAGTTGACACATTTACAATATTCAAAGATATATACTTTAAAAAAACAAAAAACGACTGGTGTTTACAATAATGAACCCTTTAATTCATAAGTAGTCCTTAATTAATATACCCCAGGCAAGGTTCATGTAAAAGAAGATAAAAAATATTCACTGAACTTTAATTATTTTATTTACTATACCTTATTTCATTTTGGATATAGTAACAAAGTGTCGAATTCAAATTTTTTAGTGCAAATATTTTCAAACATTGTGAAGTGCGAAAAATTAATGAAAAAGACATGTTTCATCAAAATATATAACAAATGAAGTAGAAGAATATCTTGAAGAGCAATGCATTGATATGACTGAAAACCCCTTATTGTATTAGAACTCAAATGCTTTTAAATTTCAATCTTTAAGTAAACTTGCTAGTAAGTATCTGTCAATCCTTGAAACTTCTGCACTTGTTGAAATAATTTTCAGTGTGGCCGGCAAAACATTTAAGCCAGAAAGGTGTAGACTAGGGGACAGTACATTTAAACATTTGATGAACATTAAATGCAATGGAAGTTATATTTAAAGACTGATACTTATTTGAAAATTTGGCTAATTGCATGCATCATTACATGTATATTTTTGTATGATATGTTCTGCATTAAAGATGAAATGTAATTGTGTTATTTATTTAATTACATTTGAAAAGTATTTGTAACTTAATAAATTACATTTCAAATTCCTAGTAATTGTAATTGTAACTAATTGAAGATTTAAAAAAAAAGTAATTGTAATTTAATTAATTACTTTTCAATGTAATTGACCCCATCCTTGGTAATTTGTGGAGTGGATATGTTTGATAAATGAGATTTTTGGTGTTAATTTCCAATAAAAAGAAAACACCCAAAACGTTTTTAGCAGCAATCTGTACACAACAAACTCTTAATAGAAAGAGGTTAATCGTCTTTTCAACTTAGTTCATGATACTGCCTACATTGTTGTAATTTCTATTCCATAAAAGACGTTTCTTGTTATAACATATCATTTATTTGAATACTACCTCTGTTATTAATTCATAATTTAACGGTCGGTATTTTTTTACATGACGTTATAGTTATTGCTAAAGTGATTATTAAAGTCAGCAAAAGACATGATATCTTGATTAGGAATAATAATAACAGATTCTTAAGTTCTTTTGATATAATTACTATTTCAAAGCATCTTGTCATCTATTAAACCAAAATTGTCCTTTTAGCAAAATATTTCATCAAACAAATTAAATGTAAAAGTATGTGGGTAGCAAATTTGCTTTAAGGATAGTCACATGAAGAACGCCTGAACTTTTTTCATATCAAAGATTTAGATAATTGTCCAATGAACCAAATGACAAAAAGAAACCTTTGGGTCCGTGTGCTCGTTTCCAAGATATATGACGTCAAACTGATTTGGTGGGAAATCAGACTTCTCAATATTTTACACTACTTTAACATTGTGACGTTTTTTGACCCTAAAAACCATGAAGTTGTATAAAAATCAACAAACAGTTTTTAAGTTTGAGGAAATCGGAGTACCATGAGCCACTGTCTATGTTAAGGGAGTACAAGCCTGAGATTTTTTGTAATTAAAAGTTTTTTAGAATAGAAAATTTGGAAAGAATAGCTCAAAATAGCTAGACTTGATGAAAAAAGTTTTCAAAAACATGGAGCCGTTTTCAAGATATAAGCACCTAAAAATATGGCGGGAAAAAAACTTCTCTAGATTTTTCATAGGAAATTCATTGAAAGTTCGTCTTCTGTTTTAACATAGAAATTGTAATTAGAATTGAATGAAATTGTTATAGGGTGTTTATTATGACCTTCTCTTAATAGTTCTGAACAAATATTAAGAAAACATGTTGAAATTTTTTTAATACATTTGAATCGATAAAAGCCGAGGATCTCGAAAATGTTCAATTTCTGAAGATCGTACTCCCTTAACTGACAACTGACATATTTTTGTATTCAGGTGTATAGTGTCTATTTTTGCAAATCAATAGTCCAGTGTTCAATCTTATTTTTAAGGGACCGACCACTTTACTTGAAGTGGGGGGGGGCTTTTTTTGCCTTAAAATTATCTGGATCAGATTTTTGATGAAAAATATTAGCTGCAAAGATGAAGAAAAAAATATTCTGATATTTTAATTAGGAATAATAATTACATTCTTAAGATCTTTTTGATATATTTAGTATTTCAAAACATCTTGTCATCTATGAAATCCAAATTGCCTTTAATTACGGTCTTCAGCAAAACACGAAAGCAAATCAAATGTAAAAGTATATGCATCGCAAATTTGCTTTTACAGATGGTCACCTGAAGAAATCCTGAACTTTTTTTATCAAAGATTTTATTTTTACGCTCCCGAAGGGAGCAATAATGGTAGAAAAGTCGATTATTTAGTTGTATTATGGGCTAAAATTTCCTTCAGCGTCCGGTTTAGCACGCGGGTTTTCCCAAAATTTCAACGTCTCTTTGACGCTGTTTTCCTTTAAAAGTTCGTACGTCATTAAGCGCACACTTGACCAACAAGAAAAGCTAGTTTGTTTTATTTTTGAATATAAATTGTTTCAATTTATCGCATAATAAACATTTTAAACTTATTTTAGCTTGAAAAATATTTAAGGATACGTTGAGCTTCGGGAGCGTCACAGGTTTAACCTGCATCATATTAGTGAAAGATAATTGTCCAATGAACCAAATTACAAAAGGAAAACTTTGAGTCCGTGTGCTCGTTTCTTAGATATATGACGTTAAACTGATTTTGGTGGGAAATCAGACTTCTCAAGATTTCACACAACTTAAACATTGTGACGTCAAACCATGAAGTTGTTTAAAGAATATCAACAAATTTAATACAGTTGGTAACAATCGGAGCTCCACTCGGCCGTTTCCGCCTTAGGTCAAAAATAGGTGGAATTATCCGATTGGTGTTCCGATTGAGCACGTAAAAAATATAATCAGAAAATACTATATGAAAAGTGTAAGTGTCCAAAAAAAATTTCAGTATCTATCGGTATAATCGAGAAGAGTTCCGAAATCAGTCTGAAATTCTGAACACGAAGAGTGGCCACCCTTAACCCATGACTAAACTTCAATCTTTCTTTTCAAACAATCGGTAAGTAAGTAGCAAGAGTAAAACTCAATTTCCGACTCACTTTGTTTGTACGGCTCGGTCAGTTTTAATGTTTGAGGAAAACGGACTATCATGAGGAATCAACTTTCCGATGTCCACGTTAACTGACAACTGACATAATCACACAAAGGGGAGAAAATGTCGGTTATTTTATAAATCAAGTTTTTTTCTAACCAGTGGTCGATGTCTTGCAGATGGTCTTCGGAGACCAATCATTGAATTAAATGTAATTTAAAATCAAAAATCAATCTTATCATTATTTGAAAAGATTTTCTCAAGGCTAGCTATAAAATAGTTTACAAATTTAAGACAACCGGGACGAAAATTCCTGTCTTACACTGTAGGATATGAAAATGTGGTGGGGTATAAGTAGTTTGTGGGCCCAGTAATCACGCAAAAATTAAACACAATGGAATTCAAATAAAAAAAAATAAACTCAACCATTTAGACCATAATAAATAAAGAGACATAGTTATAAAGGAACTCTATAGCAGAGCCAGGAACAGAGCACACCTGCCTTTACTAATAGCCGACCAGCAAACATAGCTACATTGATGTTAATATGTAAGAAAATCTAATATTTGTATGCCCCATCTACGAAAGTCGGACCGTACACATCGCGGTCGCATTTTTGTCTGAGTTTATTATCCCGAGTTCAGAATCCTCAGACTTTTACAAGTAGTGATCTGCTGTCGGCCTTATATCTACCAGGGGCAAAAACCTTTTTTTTGTAAAAAAACCCAGTCATGGTGACATCTTTCATTGGAATTACTTGTTAGAACCTGTCTAGTAATGATTTATGTCTGACTTAAACGTTACAGGGTAATTAATTTCATAGGGAATCTTGTCAGTGAGATTTTTGCTAATAATCATAGTATAACTAATGAGGGTTGACGAATATCAATTTTAATGTCACAAGTATCGGTTAACGCCAGTATCAAACAAATGTGCCAAACTTGCTCAAAGTTTTTCTAGTTTATTTTGGTAAAACAACATTTAACTAAAGCATTTCTGAATGTTTTTTTAAAGATAAAACATGTTTTTATTATTTTGGTAAGTCAAGATGCAGACGTTTGAAGGCGGATCCGAAATTTTCAAACGGGAGGGCCAAGAAATTAAAACAATTTTCTCAGACCTCTACTTTCATACATTTCCGGACAAATTTTCCTATCAAACGGGAGGGAGCGCGCCCGGCATGTAGATTCTAAAGTCGCCTTTGAAGAGCATCGATCATTTTTAACAGCAAGAAGACACAAACCTTCATGTCATGTATACATTCTTCACAGTAGAATTGCACATGTAGTACTTTAGAAAATACGTGATGTACGTGAAAATTGTATTGTGAATTCATATTTAAAAAATAATATATTCACTTTGTGTCCTAAATAAAACTGAATTTTGAAACATGATGAGTGGCCAACCTTTACCCATGACAAATCTTGAATTTTTGTTCCAGTATTGGAGTTGCACAATCTGTACAATATTATTGAGTATCATACATAGCATTAATTTGTGATAGAACCCAAACTGTTGTCATAAATGGAGCATTTTCTTTATCAGTGTCAGTAACATCAGGCGTACCTTTTTGGGTTCTATTTTATTTCTCATGTACATAAACGGCTATCCAGAGTACTTAAAACACTGCAAGCTTAGACTTTTTGCTGATGACCGCATCCTTTTCAGAGAAATCAAAACTTTAGACGACTGCAAAAAACTGCAACTAGATGTAGATGTTGCCACTCGATGGTAGACTCTAGGTGTTCATAAACGTAACCTCCAAGAGCGTAGCAAGTACAGACATTTAATCAAAATCATATCAAGCCCTTGTCAGACAAAACTAGAGTATAGCTGTAATGTGTGGCATCCTACAACCAAAACCACAAAAAAATAGAGATAAGGAGGTGTGCTGCTCGATACGTATTTAAGAACTACACAGGCAAATTTGGCTCACATGAGTTTCACGTGAATCGAGCTTCATGTGATATTCATGTGAATATCACGTGAATTTCACATGAAAATCATGTGAGTTTCACATGAAACTGACTCACGTGAAATTGATGTGAACTTCTCACGTGAAATTGATGTGAAGTGTTTTCACGTGAGATTCACGTGAATTTCACGTGAAACTCACGTGAGATTCATGTGAATTTCATGTGAAAGCTCATTTTACGTGAAACTCACGTGAACTTTTTCATGTGAGTTTCACGTATAAGCTCGATTCGGGTGAATCTCATGTGAACTTTTTCATGTGAAACTCATGTGAGCCAAATTTGCCTGTGTAACATAACACAAGAAGTGTTACTGATATGATAAACACCACCCAGTGTCATACCCTCAAGCAACGTCGATGTAAGACAGAAGTCATCTTGATTTACAAGATTATACTAGTTGCCATTTCAACCCAAATATTCATTCCATCACACAACAAAACCATATGACCACATCAAAAGACATCTACAAATAGTCATTCTTTCTTAGCGTTTTAATCTAAATGGAATATTCTTCCCAGCTCAGTTGTACAGTACACACCAGTAGATACTTTTATAGCATGCACAGCTAATTACTGCTGTTCTCTCAAGCATTATATAAAGTCCAATAATACACTCTTTTAAATGATTGAATTTAAAATATAAAAAAAATACATAAAAGAAAAATAAAATACAAAAAAAAAATCATTAAATCTCTTTCAATCTTTATATTATTTGACCGCGCTTTTATTGCAAGTATATGTATAATTAAGATTTGTCAAATTTCTGCACAGCAAGTAATCTTCAATGCTGAAAACCTAAATAAAAAGCAAGAACATTCTATTTCCTGTGATAAACCATAGACTTGTATATTAGATGGACTGTTACCTGTCCAGTATATATATATATAAAGATATCAATAATGATTGTGAGCGAGACTTTGGTTATTAATTAAATACTGTTTTGCCAGTCTATGTAATTAATGAGAATAAGTGCATTAAGCAGACAAAGAATTAATGAAAATCTATGGGGAAAAATCATTTAAATGGTTGAACAATACACTTTTGGTGACAATTCAAAGTGAAAACTTCACGAAAAAAATGTATTTTATGTAAAATGGGGTCACATGTGGGCTCTTCTGATGCTCTTCTAAGGTGATAACTGTTATATAAAAGTAATTTTAACAAATAAACCTATTACCTAAAATTCTCTAGGAATGGACGTAAAAAATGAATCATTTATGAATCTTTTGTGTTTTTTTTTGTGTAAATATAACGGGTTAAATCGTACATTTCAAAGTGTTTTTATACGAAATGTCATGAATAAACACGAAATAAATTGAGGCTGCGTTCATTTGCAAATCCTTTCTCATATACAGGTCTATGGCCAAACAAAAACAATACGTCCATTCATTAGGTAAGATATACTTGCATAAGAAAATGCAAATACCATAAAACTCAATGTACGACTTATTTTTTTGTTATGACAAGATGTCTCCTTATTGTGCAACGTGTACTAAGGTCATACACAAAGGAGGCATCATTTTACCTAGCCAGCAAGTGTCTGGCAACATCGAAATCGACCACGGTACTATGGGATTAAGGAGCGCTGTTGGAACATTGGAAGTCGACACGGAGGGAGGACATTTAAAAAAATTACCTGCAGATAAATAGTAACAACAAGAACTTCGTGAATAAAATAAAAAGAGTAAGAAGAAAACTTGAAGTTACAGAAGTAGAACTTAAAAACATTCTAAATCCAAAAAATAACAGAACAGTGATCTATTATAAAATGTTGTTAGAATATATATATAAGACCTCTGAGAACATCTGCGAAGTTCATGAACTTGTGGAAGTCATCTCTAAACAACAATCTATAATGATAAAGGTTGATAATCTTTTCGACTCATGATACTCCCTACTTTGTTGTAATTTCTATTCCATATAAAACTTTTTTTTTCATAACATATCATTTACTTGAATATAACCTCTGTTATTTATTCATAATTTTACGGTATATTTTTTACATGACGTTATAGTTATTGGCAAAGTGGTCGTTTGATTCAACGAAAGACAAAAAAGGACATGATATCTAGATAAGAAATAATAATTACAGATTTTAAAGATCTTTTTGATATCATTATTATTTCAAAACAATTTGTAATCTTTTAAACAAAAATTGCCTTTGAAATCATGGTCTTTGGCAAAATATTACACTATTTAAAAGCAAATAAAATGTAAAAGTATGTGCGTCAGTGACAAATTTGTTTTTAAGGATGGACACTCCTGATTTTTTTTCTATTAAAGATTTTATGATTTGTGATGGAAATGATAGATAATTGTCCTATACCCATATCTTCAGTGTCTGCTCTCTTTATGCTTTCAGTTCGTGTTTAGTTATGGGAAGTAAAACTCGAAGCGTAGAACTGAAAACATAAAGTTACGTACACCATAATGTGGACATTTACATCCCGCCATACTATATGGGACGATTACATTAAATAGTTTATAATGACGTTTCGTTCCCCTCTCTTTGTTTCTTCCTTGTCTTTCTTCTCCTTATTGGCGCCAATTCTTGTTTGATGTCATATATTTTACTTTTCCGTCAATAGAAAAATTCTTTCAGGCAAAGTCTGAATATTGCTAATATGTTAACAAATTATCCACATTTGGTGTATCTCAGTCTAAAACACCCATCTAATGGTTTTAAAGCGGGGAAGGGCGGATATAAAGGAAACCACTTCTTATAAGCTGAATAACACTATAACTGACGTATGTCAATCATCACATCTACTGTCTATCCTAAAATAATGAGAACTTATAAAATAGCATGAACTACGTCATCAATCAATGAGACTGAATCAAATGACAAAAAGAAAACAATAGGTCCGTGTGCTCGATTTGGCGGTAAATCAGAATCCTCTAGATTTTACACAACTTAAACCTTGTCACGCTTTTGGTCTTTAAACCCGTAACTTCAAGAAATTTTATACAGTTTGTTAAAAAGACTTCATGATAAAAATTATTATATAAAAGGTGTCAGCGCCAAACAAAAATCTTCAGTATTTATTGGTATAGTCAATTTCCGACTAACTTTGGCTATACAGCTCGGTCAGTTTTAATGTTTGAGGAAACAGAATACTATGTGGAATCAAGTTGCCACTGTTTGTTTGTTTGTTTGTTTGTTTCATATGTTCCTCCTCTAGTTAGGAGCACCACCATATAGCCTAATATATAGGCGTAGAGTGGAACATTCAACAAATTGCACCACTGCAATTAATGTGAGCATTGCCTTTCCCAGTTCCCTAACCTGGCAGGAGTTGGACTTAAACTTACCTTAAAAGTAAGAACATAATGCAGGTAAATACATTGAAAATAAACACACAACAACACTCGCTCACTCTCAAAATGTGAAATACATAAGTGAATAAAATACAAAATAAAATGCACTCTAGGCAAGCAGTCCCCCCTAAAAGCCAAGGCAGAACGAGAACCGGTTAGGAAAATACTCTATCCAAACCGATGACGTTAAATGCTCATTTGTGTTAAGGGTGGAGAAAAGCGGAAAATCTGCAATTGCCGATCTCCGAAAGAAACCACCGAACTGTCAGGGGAACAACCAGCCACTGTAAAAGTTTACTGACCCATGATATAATCACATACAGGTGTACAAATTTCGTTTTATATATATATATATATATATATAAATCAATAAAAAGGGCCGGTGTCAAGTGCGATCGTTGTCTTACAGATTGTCCTCGCATGCCAAATAAATGCAACTAATTCAAAATCAATCTTAGAATTATTTGAAAAGATTTCTACAAGTCTAGCCATAAAATAGTTAACAAATTTAAGACCACCTGGACGAAGATTCCTGTCTTTAGATATGCATGTGGAGGGGGTTACAGCTGTTTCATTCGACCATGTAAAACCTGACTTTGTTAACTCAATATACACTTAAGCTAATGATAGAGCATGAGTGTGTATTTGGGTGATCAGTAAAAATAGCAATTCAATGAAATGACATCAAAAGGGATTATGATGTGGCATTATTTGCAAATAATTACATTATAGTCTATTTAAAGTAATAAAACTTTAAAGGTATATAAATGCATGGGGGCACCTTTCATCATCCATATTGATTTACGACAACTATTTAATAATTTCTTGTACATACATATATCACAGGGAGAAATAGTGACCCGCAACTTTAGTAGATGGGGTGACCAGTTTAAGGTTGCATGTACATACTGCAACCAACAGTTACTAAATAAGACATACTCTTGTTTAGATTTCTCATGTTTATCAAGTTTTATACTTGAGGAAAATAATGTATATATGTACTGTAACTTTTTACATGTAAAGGATGGGTTGCGATAAGACCCGTTTTCAGCCCACCACAAAAGTCAAAAAAAAAGATTAAGTAAATTCTTTCATAAAGTGTCTTGTTCGAAAGGTTAATATTTCTTATTTTAAAATAAACGTCTGTAGTTTGAAAGCTTTTTTATGTTTTAGTAAATGGTGCTTGAAATGAAACACCACAAGTGATTTTAACATTGAGCCTATGGGAAAGTGGCGCAAATGAGTGATATATATCCTTCCCGAAAGTATAGCCTTGCACGCGGAACCAGCTCCATATTTTAATCAAAAACTTGTTTTACTACAACACACCTTATGTGAAAGTTTCAAGCTGGTTCCGCTTGCAAGACATACTGAAAATTTAAAAAGACTATAATTTTTGAACTTGTTGTCAGTAGTTAAAAAATGTGCAAAATCTCTCCGTTTTCCTCGTTTTCCTTGAGATTAGCGTTCATTTCAAATTCAAATTGTTCTTAAAAGTGATGTATATGTATGATGAACCTTTTATAGAATTGTTAACACTGGCTTCCACTATATAAGCACAAAAGTTCACTTTATTGAAGCCCTACCTTGAAATTTCTTTTAAATCAAGATGAAATTTTCATTCAAAATGGGTAAATTTTGTACAAGATTTTCAGAGCCGTGTTAATACAAAAGGATTTAAAAGTAGTCTTTCACAACAGTACAATCATTTTGCCACAAAATAAGATAAAAAGTAAGAGGCTATGAAATACTTTTTATTTTTCGCCTAGAGATGGGCCAAAATAGGGCCTTATCGCAACCCATCGTTTTGCCCAAGCAACTTCACATTGAGTAGTTTGCAATGTTTATTGATCAGCCGGATACACACTCATTGTTCACCTACCTTACTAGCAATATTTACTTATTGAATTAGCTAATAAAGGTAATAACAAAATTACCGAACTTGTTGAATCAATCTCAATGTCCAAGAGAAAAGACAAACCATGGAAGACACACCGGAATAGTTATAGATCGCAATTGTCCTGACTTGGTACAGGCATTTCAAATGAAATGGTGGGTAAAACCAGGTTTCATGGCGCGCCAAACCTCCCTCTTCCATTGCGATCTTATGGACCGGTAGTAACACACACCGCAACACGGTAGAGTGAATACATAATAGGGATAATAAGATGATCATCTCAGTACAACAATCAGCAGAACACTAATCAAAACAATCACTAAACAAAACGTTCGATTGAATTTCGAATTTTTCCACCAGTGGCTGATACTAAAGGAAGGAAGATTTTTTTATGGATCTAATGAGAAGCATTTTCTTGTAGTCGCTCACAGAGACAGCGGTGTCGTATAAAAAAAATCAGAAAAATTTGTACTAGCCCTGGCATATCGAATAAGTTGTGAAATATAAACACCGTAAGCAGGTGAGGTAGGTATGTTGCTTTCAAAGTTGGGGAAATTAATAATTTGAAAATTAAAGTCAGAGGCTACATGGTCTATAGCAGAGCCGGGAAAATATTACACCGCCTTAACTAACAGCCGACCACCAAACATAGCTTCATTGATGTTAGTTTATAGCTAAATCTAATCAACTTATCGATTGAATGTATTTTATTTTGTTAAATATACCAGAAGTCCTGAACTTAGATGATAACGTAAACAAAATCGAACTTAAAATTAACCACGAACTTAATGTTACATCCTAGATTTGTGTCTGCCATATAATCAAAAGGTTGACTTGTCCGAAGCCGCTGGTCCGAAGGTTAAAACCTCCGAAGGTTCAGTAGTCCGAAGGTCCGCTAGTCACAAGGTTCACTGGTTCAAAATAATCAGGATATTATCTATACATCAATAATCATCAGCCTGAAAATAAGGTATAATAGTCGGTGTATTTTCTCCTCGATCGGTTCTTTGCCCCAAAATTTGAATGGAGACACCATGCTCTTTCAGTATACAACACGGCATATAGATTTCAGTCTTCCGCATACATATGAGTTGTATGGAGACTTCTTCTCATATGGCAAACTTTACCGAGTTCAATCCATTTCAGAAGAATAGCTCGCGTTCATCTGGAATCTACATACACATTGAGCAACTATGGTCAGCTATGACCTGACAAACCCCGCGAACCTTACACATCGCGGTCCCTTTTTAGGCTGAGTATTATCCCGAGTTCAGAATCCTCAGACTATTACGAGTAGATATCTGCTGGGGGCCTTATATCTATCGGGGACCCATGCCTTTTTAGTCCCTGTCACGAACGGCATTGATGCGCGATTGGCTGATTGAAAAGGAAATTTTGAAAATCCATATACATATATAGACTTAGATAGCATTAGAGTCGTTATGAAAATTGCCATGAAATAGATGATTCAATTTAATTTCTTATATAAATATATCTTTAATTTTATTATCATGCTAAATGTAGTTTGGCAATAAGGTTTAACATCGTTTTCTGTAGGATTTTCATAAAGGCTCTCAGTCTATTTAATAATAGATTTTCAAAATTCCCTTTTGATAATCAGCCAATCGCACATCACTTCCGTTCGTTTTGAACAGAGGAAAATACGTGAAATTTTCATTAAACATAGGAAAATTGAAGCTTACGAGTTGCATTTTGCACCCATGCCGGGTACGGAATGGAAAGTGGGTACATTCTTGCCAAGATGGCGTCTTTCCTCCCTTGTGGGTATTATAGAGAAGGGGGTCGATTTGTTAATATGAATGACCAGAATTCAAGCCCTTGTGGATTTCCCGCCAAATTTGTGACGTCCCATATCTAGGAAGCGAGCACACAGACCTATCATTTTCTTTCTGTTATTTGATTAAGTAGACAATTATCTTTCATTTCCATCACAAATATTCAAATATTTGATATAAAAAAATTCAGGTGTGAACATCCTCCACTAGAAAATGATTTTCCACAATTTTATGAAAGAGGAATAAATTATGTCGCAAGTCTTGAATTTCTTATACTATAAAGTGTTCGTTTAATCCAATCAGATTTAAGTATTGTTAGTGTATTGGTTATAGATAATTTTACCTATTATTGTACAAGAAACTGCGTCAGTTGTATGAAAGGGAAAAGTTTGATGATTAACTTCGCGCAACATTATCTATTTTGATGCGATAAGATGAAAAGCAATACATCAAACACAACTTTTCCGAATGATGGAATTTTCTTTTCAAATTCCAGCAATGATATCAGCGCTCATCCTTTAGTAATGATGGGTGTGAAGATTATAGGCACACTTCAAATATTCGTCAATTTACCAGCAATATTATTACTTGGATACATGCTGCTTCGAAATATCAAGACAAAGTTTTTCATTATCTTAACGTTGGGGATAACCGATTGTTTGCTTGGCTGCTCATTAGTTTGGATGTCAGAGACTACGAACAATACTCGTCTGGACTACGAAGAATGTCTCACTCGTTTTATTATTGCATTTGGATTGTGGCTTTCTTCTATACTGCAGCTCATAGGGATCAACATTCAGCGAGTCAAAATAATCTTGAAACCAGTGGCCTTCAACAACGATACTTTTTCAAGGAAAAAGAAAATTTTGTACTTTGTTATGCTGATGGTATTGGCAGTAACAATTACAGCAATATTGTTCCTGTCCTACGCGTCGAATACAAATTATAACCATACTTGTAACATTGGTTACCTTACTGTTTATCGGATAGAGCTACACATTGCTATTGGAGTGCTTTTTCTGACATTTTTTACTCTTGTCTTTACGTCATTTTTTGTCTTAATCGTTTGTTTACTTATTCTACTAAAAAAAGCAGCAAAAGGAAAAGAATTAAAAGCCTATATAAAAACAAAAGAATTTCAAATGAGTATAACTGTGGTTATGATTTCCGTTATATTTATAGTTTTGAATCTGCCATATGCTTTAGCGTGGATTTTATTTATTCCAAAACCATACAGAGGGATAACGCTACTTTTGTCTCATTTGAACTCCATCATCAATCCATTTGTCTATTTATACAGAGTGCAAGACTTCAAAAACATTTTTAAAAAATTGTTCAAATTTGAACAAACGACAGTTCACCCGTTAGAACTTAATTAAATAAACGAAACTAAAAAGAACTTGACAAAAGATGAAGCTTTTGAATATTTCTATTGTATATAATTGTGGGACACTTCATTAGGACTTCAGCATTTGATTTGAAATGAGAAAAAATAGAAAAGATCTTTTCTGAGTTTAGGCCTATCGAAGAACGAACTACAATGTAGATTTAACGGGTACATACTTAAATTTTTGATGCCTTATTTCTAGAATGAATTGTAACCGAATCATTGTGGAACTGGAGAGTTGAGAATAAACATGTGCTCTACAAGCTCTAATAATAAAGAGATGGGTTGGCAAATACATTTTGTGGATGGTGTTTGTTGTCAAAAATGGTCTATAAACATAAATGTATACATGTATCTAAGATTGTATATTTTGTCAAATTCATGTTTAAAACAATTTAAAAGGTAATTAAATAAATATATATATTTCAATATAACGATTATATTTCTAAAAAGTCGATAATGAGATGAAGGAAGGAAAGCGGCACTAATGGGGCA
This sequence comes from Arcuatula senhousia, assembly GCA_963971305.1. NCBI lineage: Eukaryota > Metazoa > Mollusca > Bivalvia > Mytilida > Mytilidae > Arcuatula > Arcuatula senhousia. The sequence continues at coordinate 14,268,500 of OZ020311.1, read as the reverse complement.
TTCGGGTGTCAAAAGTCCAGAGGGTCAACCATACATATGATTCTTCCGCCGGGAGACAAAATCTCACGACTTTTTTATCCATCTCCCGTTTTCCCGACTTTTTGGGTATCTCCCGCTTTTTCACGACATGACAAAATTTTAGTTTTATAGACATTTTAATTGGTTGATCATAAAACATTTCCGGTGTTTTAGGGGTTTGTTCTTAAATTTTTATAACTGGACTTTGAAAAACAAAATGATATTTAACTTCTATAATAAAATTTAAGCACTCATATTTAACCTCAATTAGCTTTTCTACTCAATGATAATGTCCAGTTTCGACAAATAAATTATGAGATGACAACCGAAGCTTATAAGTAAGAAATCATCTATAAAACTAAGATCGCAATGGAAGAGGGAGGCTTGGCGCCATAAAATCTGGTTTAACCCACCATTTCGTTTGAAATGCCTGTACCAGGTCAGGACTATTGCGATCCACCAATTCTCCGGTATGACTGATTCGTTTTGTCATTTTCTCTGGACTATGAGATTGATCAATCAAGTTCGGTAGTTTTGTTATTACCTTTATATTCTATAAAAAGAGGTTTTGTTAGATATCTGCGATGTTTTGTAAGAAATCTTTGAAGACATATATTATCAACAACATGGCTTATGGAAAAAACATTTTGGTAAGCTTTTAAGCATTTCAAACAAATATTGCTTAGCTTGTCCATATACTTTCTGTTACCAAAAAAAATGTAAAATGTTTTTAACTTTATATTTGTCTGCTAAAATATACCAATTGCATCTACAGAAAAATATAATGAACACACACAAGCAAAGACATACACAAAAGAAATTATCATTTTAACAAAGTCAATGTAAGTTTTGTAAATTAGGAACATCGGACGTATCTGTCCTTATTTAACGGATGACGCATGTAAGACACTTGTCTGCCTTAGTTACACCACGATTAGATTATGGCAACGCTTTGCTATATGGAGTCAACAAAAACAACACATCAAAACTTCAGAGAGTGTTAAATGCAGCGGCAAGACTCATTACTAGAACTAGAAAGTGCGAATACATAACACCGAGATATTTTACCCGATGAACAGGTGACATTAATTAAAACATCCCTTATAGAATGCCCCTAAATCCCATATATTAATTAGATGTTTATTTAGTCCAGTAGGCGTTCGGGAACAAACCGTTAATTTAACAGTTAAAGGTGTTAATTTAAGGTTTATTGCCATAATTAACCTGATGATTGTATAAACAGTTGATGTTAATCAGTGAAGCCATGTATATTTGGCACACGCCAGTGCCTTTAATTGACATTGAAATGCAATTTTAACGAGCGATGAAAAAATCCCGCTTTTTTCCAATCTCTTGCCATGAAAATCAAAATCTCTAGCTTTGTCATCACGGGTCCGTCACATGTATGGTCAACGACAAAACAAGTTTACAAGAACGAGAACAGCATGAAAAAACACAAGACATAACAATATTGCTACACATAGCCTATGTCCCCTGTCGCTGCCTACAGGATGAAAATTTATACCCCCCAAAAAAAAGTAACGCGTAGGTAGAAAATTTCTCTTTTTTTAGTATACACCTTTATTCTTTTAAAATAATATATGCTCATGGACACAAGAAACGTTACACCCTGAAAATTAATGCAAATCAGAAACATTAAAAATTTTGGTCATTTTCTTGTTTTATTGTTATGAAACGCATCCTTAGAAAGGTTTATCATGGAAAATTTGTTGAAAATGGTTAAAAAAGAAGCCGCCGTTTCGATTTTCTTAAAAAACAATGAATTTTAAATTTTTTTATCGAAAAAACAATCTTTCTGTCTGAAAGGTCAAATTTAATGCCCCCTTGTGTATTGAATTGAAAGAAAAACACAAAAGTTTAAACACCCATTGTCTAAAACTCTTTTTACAGAAAGTTTATATTGTCAGGCGGGGAGTGTGAATGTAAATTTTCATTCGAAGAGATGATTTCGAACACAATTTTTTATTCTGTTATTTTGTCTTTAGTATTGGGTAGATTCGTAACAAAAAAATATATTCGGATACAAAAGCGTTTCTGGTCAGTGGGGATTTCAAGGTATCAAATCGCAACCGGAAGTGGTTATTCAAGTCAACAGGAATCCATCAAAAAATAAATTTCCATCGCTTCTGCTTTCAGAAAAAAATGATGTAACGGTACCCTGATAGTCTTCTAAGTCATTTCAATTTATATTACAGGTTACGAGTTCACCAGAATTGTGATTTTGGATTTTCGCATTTTCATCTTTGAATGTCCGACGCTTAAGATTAAGGTCATTTCAAGTTCATTTTTCTTTGTCGGATACCATTAACCATTTTTTTTGAATTTCTGTCAATTATTATGTAGATTTACAAAAAAAAATCACAAATTTCCTTAAGTATTCAAATATGTAACGTTTCTTTTGTTCATGAGTATGTATTGTCAAGCTGTTTTGCAACCGAACCGATTTTCGTGAAATGAAAAGAAAAGAAAAGTTATTTGTTTGATTTTAGTAAAATTGTAACATCGCTAGTTTTTAAGATATTGGAAATAAAAATGACAACAAAGTTCCAGACAATAAATTTTGCTACGCCTGACGAAGTGAAACTCAAGTGTACATTTTACGCATCAGCTTCCCGTTTAAACTAATGCTAAATGTTCCACGAAAAGCATTGGTCGTCTTCTACTCTCGATATCTTAAAAACAGTTTAAGTAATGATTTTCGGACACCTTAATGAAACAATCTTTATTCATTTTTTCTTTTTATTGGAATTTGCTTTGCCCGGCAATATTATTTTGAAATGGAGTGGGATTGTATTTAATAATAAAAAAATGACAACAAAGTTTCAGACAATAAATTTTGCTACGCCTGACGCGCTTCTATTCAAGACTCATCAGAGGCGCTCTACCTGACTACCACACATATTGAAAATGCCAAACACGTTATAAAAGTATAGGGAAATTTCTACCTATGCGTATCTCATTATTCATGTAGAAATTTTCAAACTCAAAATGATATTTTAATATCCATACAATTTCATACTAATATGAATAAATAAAGGTAATACTAGTAACAAAATTACCGAAATTGGATCAATCGCGCTTTCCAAGACTAAAGAAAAAACAACATGGAAGACATACCGGAAAAATTATAGATCGCAATGGTCCTGACAAAGGTGGGTTTAAACAGGTTTTATGGCACGCCAAACCTCACTCTTACATTGTGATCTTAGGGTCGGGTAGAAACACAAAATACATCACGGTTGTGAAGACATATCAGTACAATAGTCAACCAAACACTTAACAAAACAATCACTTATCATTATCTTAACATAATTTTGAATTTTTTCATCAGTGGCTGATAACGAAGGAAAAATTTTGGAGACCGCATGAGACATATTTCTTGTAACCGTGATCTTTCAATCGATCACGGATACAGTAGCGCCGTATAAAAAAATCAGAAAAAAAATGTACAAGCCCTGGCATAGCGAACAAGTTGTGAAATATAAACACCGTAAGCAGTTAAAAAAAGGTATGTTGCTTTCAATGTTAGGGAAATTAATAATTTGAAAATAAAAGTCGTCTCCTTAATCGTAACTTTTTGTATAGGGATGACCTGGTTATATTCGAGATGCAATTCCAAGAATGACATCAGGAAATTTGATTCGGTGGTTGCATTTATCTGTAACTCTGGAGGATATATCAAAGGAATCAATCTACCAAACAAATCGTTGTTGACAGAGCGGACATCATCGATAAATCTGAAAGTGAGATTAAACGACCTTGCTTCTTTCATCTTGTTCTTGACCTTTTATGAACAAATTCAGCCTCGTTAGAGTATAAAAATAAGTCGGCGAGAATAGGATCACAATTTATGCCCAATGGAATTCCACTGTGTTGTTGAAAATCGCTATTCAAAATTCAGCAAAATCTGTTCATCAACCTCAGAGGATCCCACAAGAAAATCATATGATCTAAAATACTTTAAGTGGATAAAGCCCCATAACTCCATCAAATTAGTCATCCCGTGTTATGATCGGTTGGCGAACAGGCTCGTAGCAGAGCCTAGCATGTTATAAGAGGCGATTATGGGTCTTTGGATTCTGACGCTGGGTCAGTGCTCATCCCATACAGTGTGTACCGTAGGTGGCTGAATAGGGTGGCCATGGTCCGCGGGGCTTCTCAGGTCTATAATACGGAAACCCTGACCGCTGACCATTGTGGGCTAATTCGTGTTGAGAGTGCCACGTTTCGTGCACGTAATAGACCCTTTTGGTGACCGCAAAGTAGTTCACCAAGTAGGCTAAATTTTTCGCCTTTATACCTACCCCTCCCCTTTTCCTGTTGTTCTTCTACATATGTTCAGTGTTTTGTTCCAGTTATTGCAGCATAAAGCGGGGGTCAAAACTCCTCATAAACCGCTTGGTGGACTTTGATGAAATTTTGCATGAAGGAAGTATATCACACGGAGCTGTGAATGAAGAACTTTCGTTGCTGTTGGATATCATTAAGGGGAGATAATTATACTTGGCCTTTTTAATAATAAGGTCTCCATTAAAATTTTAAAAAATGCAGTGTTATTGTTTGTATTTTTCAAAGTTTTATTGGATTAATAATGGAAGCATGTGTACTATCTAATGAAACCTAAAGCTACACTCATTTTGAATATCCTTGATTCATTTTTGATAAGTGTATGAATTTTGTTTACATGGGTGTGTAAAAAGGCTCCATGTGGAAGACCGTAAAGCATGGTAAAAAAGGGTATTTTGAGCATTTTGTAAACAATCCAACTTTGCGAAAAAAAGTTATCCTTGATGGTGTATGTTTTATACCAGCATTAGAAAACTTCATTAGCTTCAAAATGACATATAACATGTGTAACATCTTACCCGTATTTTTTGAAGCAAAAATTTCAAAAATGCAGATTTTAAGCTGAAAATGAATGTGAACGAGACCTTGACCGAGGACTTATGATCCGTTTAAAATCCTTTTTATAGCGCGTTTCCTATGGCAGAGTGAGTTTGTTCATTGTTGGTGACAATTCCTCTGTTAAAAAAAAAATCATAAAAAAGGCTGTTTCTTTCTACACATGATATTTATTTAAATGCAACCAAAAGATAAAATGCAATTAAATTGGCTTCAGATCACCCTAATTACTATCCTATCGTAGCTTTGCTTTGTACTTCTCTTATAACTGGTCAAATGTCCCCAACCGTGTTGCGTTGTGTGGTACTACCGGTCCCTACCAGGCATGGGGTAATTCTAATGTGTAATGCATTAAATTTTCTAAATAATTTATGAAAGGATATGGAGTAAATGAACATAAGACCACAACACATATGTTAACTCCAACTGCAATTATTTTGTATGAGCTGTATGGTCATTTCGGAAAATTATTCCTCATCAGCAGCACTAGAACCCAAACAATGAAAATCCACAATTCAAAAGATGTTCAAAATGCATAAAACCAAACGAAATCCAAATATAGCCAAGGGCAAAAAGTTAGACCTTAGATTTTAGAATTTATATAAATTGAGGTTGTGATTAAAGTAATTCAAAGTAATGTGTAATGCACCTTTTTGCATTACATGTAATGGTTATTCTATGCATTTCTTTTTCAAAAATGCTTGTAATTCATGAATTACAAATGATTTACATTGCATTACTATTATCCACTGTGATAAAAAGGATGGTAAGCAAACATTTCAATTATTTCTTGCAATTTCTGAAGTCATGAATTATATTTTTTCTGAAGATCAGGAAAATCACTTGTGTTAGGTCAATTTCTTATGCTATAAAGTGTTTGTTTAATCCAATCAGATTTAAGTATTGTTAGTGTATTGGTTATAGATATTTTTACCTATTATTGACAGGAAACCGCGTCAGATGTATTAAAGGGAACAGTTTAATGGTTAACTTCGCACAAGTTAACATTATCTATTTTGATGCGATAAGAAGTAAGATGAGAAACAATACATCAAACACAACTTTTCCGAATGATGGAATTTTCTTTTCAAATTCCAGCAATGATATCGGCACTAATCCTTTAGTAATGATGGGTGTGAAGATATTAGGCACTCTTCAAATATTCGTCAATTTACCAGCAATATTATTACTTGGATACATGCTGCTTCGAAATATCAAGACAAAGTTTTTCATTATTTTAACATTGGGGATAACCGATTGTTTGCTTGGCTGCTCATTAGTTTGGATATCAGAGACTGAGAACAATACTCGTCTGGACTACGAACAATGTCTTACTCGTTATATTATTACATTTGGAATTTGGCTTTCTTCTATACTGCAACTCATAGGAATCAACATTCAGCGAGTCAAAATAATCTTGAAACCAGTGGCCTTCAACAACGATACTTTTTCAAGGAAAAAAGAAATGTTGTACTTTTTTATGGTGATGGCGTTGGCTATAATAATAACGACAATATTGTTCCTGTCCTACGCGTCGAAATCAAACTATAACCATACATGTAACATGGGTTACCTTACTATTTATCGGATAGAGCTACACATTGCTATTGGAGTGCTTTTTCTGACATTTTTTACTCTTGTCTTCACGTCATTTTTTGTCTTAATCGTTTGTTTACTTTTTCTACTTAAAAAAGCAGCAAAAGGAAAAGAATTAAAAGCCTATATAAAAACCAAAGAATTTCAAATGAGTATAACTGTGGTTATGATTTCCGTTATATTTATAGTTTTGAATCTGCCATATGCTTTAGCGTGGATTTTATTTATTCCGAAACCATATAGAGGAATAATGCTACTTTTGTCTCATTTGAACTCTATCATCAATCCATTTGTCTATTTATACAGAGTGCAAGACTTCAAAAACATTTTTAAAAAAATGTTCAAATTTGGACAAACGACAGTTCACCCGTTAGAACTTAATTAAATAAACGAAACTAAAAAGAACTTGACAAAAGATGAAGCTTTTGAATATTTATATTGTATATAATTGTGGGACACTTCATTAGGACTTCAGCATTTGATTTGAAATGAGAAAAAAATAGAAAAGATCTTTTCTGAGTTTAGGCCTATCGAAGAACAAACTAGATTTAACGGGTGCATACTAAAATTTTTGATGCCTTATTTCTAGAATGAATTGTAACCGAATCATTGTGGAACTGGAGAGTAAGTTGAGAGAATAAACATGTGCTCTACAGGCTCTAATAATAAAGAGATGGGTTGGCAAATAAATTTTGTGGATGGTGTTTGTTGTCAAAAATTGTCTATAAACATAAATGTATACATGTATCTAAGATTGTATATTTTGTCAAATTTATGTATAAAACAAATAAAAAGTAAAAAATATATATATATTTCAATATAACGATTATATTTCTAAATAGACGATAATGAGATGTAGGAAGGAAGAGGCACCAATGGGGCATTCGAGCGTCAAAAGTCCAGAGGGTCAACGACAAAACCAGTTTACAAGAATGAGAACAGCACGAAGAAACACAAAACATAACAATATTGCTACACGTAGCCAATGTCCCTTGTCGCTGCATAAAGGATGAAAATTGATACCCCTCCAAAAAAGTGACGCTTATGTAGAAAATTTCTGTTGTGTTTAAAATACACCCTTATCATTTCAAAATAATATATTGCAAAGCTGTTTTGCAACCGAACCGATTTTCGTGAAATAAAAAGCAATTAAATGAAAATTAATTGAAGCTTATTTGTTTGATTTGAGCAAAATCGTAACATCGGTGGTTTTTAAGATTTCAGGTGTTCATTTTTCAAAAGCATAAGTTTCTTGTTTAAATCAATGCTAAAAGTTCCGCGAAAAGCATTGGTCGTGTTTCACTAGCGATGTCTTAAAAACAGTTTAAGTAAGAATTTTTGGTCACGTTAATGAAACAATCTTTATTCATTTATCTTTCTATTGGATTTTGTTTCATGAAAATCGTTTACCTGGCAATATCTTTTTTGAAATGGAGTGGGATTGTATTAAAAGTATAGGGAATTTTCTACCTATGCGTATCTCTTTTTTTAAGAGTATACTTTGAAGTATAGTCTTATTATTCATGTAGAATTTTTCAAACCCAAAATAATATTATTATCCATACAATTTCATACTAATATGAATAAATAAATGTAAAGCTAGTAATAAAATTACCGAACTTGGAGGATCAATCTCAATGTCCAAAAGAAAAGACAACATGGAAGACATACCAGAAGTATTATAGCTCACAGTGGAATTGACAAAGGTGGGTTAAACCAGGTTTTATGGCGCGCCAAACCTCACTCTTACATTGTGGTCTTAGGGTCGGGTACTAAAACAAAACACACCACGGTTGTGAAGACGCATCAGTACAACAGTCAGCCAAACACTTATCAACACAATCACTAACCAATACGTTTAACATAATTTTGATTTTTTTCATCAGTGGATGATAACGAAGGAAGAATTTTAGAGACCGTATTTCTTGTAACCTTGGTCTAATAATTGGTCAAGGAGACAGTTAAAATTCAGAAAAAAATTGTTCAAGCCCTGACATATCGAACAAGTTGTGAAATATACATGTAAACACCGTAAGCAGCTGAAATAGGTATTTTTGTTTTATGTCCAGAAATGGGTCTTTCTTTGATATTCTAGGGATTTGTTTGACTCTTATGTATTGTATTTTTAGTCTTGGGCCAATGCAAGACGGCGAGCAGTGACCTCTGGTCATGTTGAAGACTGCTGGCTGTTTTCCATTGTGATTTTTTATATTGCCGTTTCTTTAATGTTGGTTGTGTCGCGTACACTTATTCCACATCTCTTTATCGTCTATATGTTGCTTTCAAGGTTAGGGAAATTGATAATTTGAAAATTAATGTCGTCTCTTTAATCGTAACTTTTTGTATAGGGATGACCTGGTTATATTCGAGATGCAATTCCGAGAATGACATGAGGAAATTGGATTCGGTGGGTGCCTTTATATATAACTCTGGATGATATATCAAGGGAATCAATCTACCAAACGAATCGTTGTTGACAGAGTGGACATCATCGATAAATCTGAAAAAGAGATTAAACGACCTTGCAACTTTCATCTTGTTCTTTACCTTTTATAAACAAATTCAGTCTCGTTAGGGTATAAAAATAAGTCGGCGAGAATAGGAGCACAATTTATGCCCAAGGGAATTCCACTTTGTTGTTAAAAATCGCTATTCTAAATTCAGCAAAATCTGTTCATCAACCTCAGAGGATCCCACAAGAAAATCATATGATCTATACAATACTTTAAGTGGATAAAGCCCCATAACTCCTATAAAATTAGCCATCCCGTGCTATGCTCGGTTGGCGAACAGGTCCGTAGCAGATCCTAGCATGTTATAAGAGGCGATTAAGGGTCTTTGGATTCTGACGCTGGGTCATTCCATACAATGTGTACCGTAGGTGGCTGAATAGGGTGGCTCTGGTCCGCGAGGCTTGTCAGGTCTATAATACGGAAACCCTGACCGCTGACCATAGTGGGCTAATTCGTGTGGAGAGTGCCACGCCTCATGCACGTAATAGACCTTTTTGGTGACCGCCAAGTAGTTCACCACGTACGCTAAATTTTCCGCTCATATACATACATCTCCCCTTTTCCTGTTGTTCATTGGTTCGTTCCAGTTATTTCAGCATAAAGCAGGGTCATTTTCCTAAGTTCTTTATCATCTTAAATAATTATAACCCCCGCAAACAAAGTTTTGAGGGTATATATAGGAATCACCCTCTTTGTCCGTCTGTCCACATACCTTTTAAACAAAACTCCTCCTAAACCCCTTGATGGACTTTGATGAAATTGTACATGAAGGCAGTATATCACACGGAGCTGTGAATGAAGAACTTTCGTTGCTATTGGATATCCTTAAGGGGAGATAATTATACTTGGCCTTTTTAATAATAGGGTTGAATCCAGTATTGAAAGCCCCATTGGATTTAATGCATTACCAACTTTAGAAATAAATTCATAGAAATTTCATCTTTAAAATGCCAAATCTTTCATATTTCATTCGATGAAGATAAGATGCAGTAGGTTCTTTTGCACTAATAAAACCATATACCTATGCGGCATATTTTGGCTTTTCACATGTCACTGTTTGTAAACATTGTAATTTCGCAGTAAATTCCTTTAATACCCATACCTCAATAAATGCACTGGCAAAAAATCAAAATGTACTTTTAATGAAACTTTTTTTTGTTTTTGAGTTTGTTTATATAATAGAGATTTTTCTTTTTAATTATTTGAAAAATTATCAACCAATCCTGGAGCTCAAAGATGTCAATTACGTACCAAAAAGCTCTCCTACAAAGGGGCGGATCTTAATGACGTATGCATATTTACTGAATTCAACCCTATAAGGAAAGAGTTTTCTTCAAATTCTTAAATAAACTATGATTTGCTATATTATATTTTGATGGATACTCTTTGTTTTTATTGTATGACCTTCCACCTATTCCTCTTTCTGGTATTTTGCCAGGTTCATGAAAGTGTGTGTCCATATTGCAGAAAAATGCATTTTAAAATATCTGACTTCATCTAAGTATTTCTGTCTATAAATACTCTCAGTCTGCATGGAATTGTAAAACATGATAAATTAAAGCCATTAAATAAATAAGTGCATGTTATCTCTCATAATTAGACTGAAACCACTCAAAGATGCACTATATAAGCTTATTTAAAAGAAATGATGTACATGCCAGACCATGTTTTACAGTATGCCTAAGATGAACCAATTTCTGTATTTTGGACCATTTATGTTATGTTTTACACAAAAGAAGAAAACAAAAGTCAGATTTTACAAATTAAAGACCTTTTGAACATATAACAACAAATACAAACTACCATTTCATAACCTTAAGGCTCTATATGAAATATCAAAATGCAGGTGTCTAACACACAATTCACTATAAAACACAAGAAAGATGTCATTTTTAAGAAGTTATGCATATTATTTGTAAGAATATTAGCTTCTCATTCATTCTAGTATAATAATCTAAAAATTTGACCAGTAATTAGTAAACAAGACCAGTTCTTAACTTAACAACTGAAACTTTTTGAGAGAAAAATGGCCTCCTGGAGCCTCTTTTTTTAATGGAATATGAATTGTATTTAAACAATATACAGGTTTCCAGGGAATATATGACATAATCAAGATAAAAGGAAGGAGATACTGACAAACATTAAGTTAGAAAATTTTGACTATATCAATTTTTTTATCCGGACTCCAATGGCGGACTAAATTTGTAAAGATCTGACACATTTCGCAAGTGTCGCGAAAAAAATAATAACAACTGTGGAGTGACCTTAGCTTGCGAAAAGTAAGAATGAATATACATCAATATAAATTTCAAGATTATAAATCGATTATTATGAAATAACTATGATTACCATGTCTTGTTAAATTACATTGGCTAAATTCATAGAAAATATGTAAAAATGCTGATTCAGCAGTACTTTTAGTAAACCTTGGTGTGCAGTTTGTCAAATTTACTTTGCTTTCACTTTTATCTATGCAAACATAGAAGAAAAGTTCCAAGAAGTTTAAAAATATCAAAATATTCATTCATAATTTATCTCAGGTATAGGGTTGAATCCAGTATTGAAAGCCCCATTGGATTTAATGCATTACCAACTTTAGAAATAAATTCATAGAAATTTCATCTTTAAAATGCAAAATCTTTCATATTTCATTCGATGAAGATAAGATGCAGTAAGTTTTTTTGCACTAATAAAACCATATACCTATGCGGCATATTTTGGCTTTTCACATGTCACTGTTTGAAAACATTGTAATTTCGCAGTAAATTCCTTTAATACCCATACCTTAATAAATGCACTGGCAAAAAATCAAAATGTACTTTTAATGAAACTTTTTTATGTTTTGGAGCTTGTTTATATACTAGAGATTTTTTTTACATTATTTGAAAAATTATCAACCAATACTGGAGCTCAAAGATGTCAATTACGTACCAGAAAGCTCTCCTTCAAAGGGGTGGATCTTAATGACGTATGCATATTTACTGAATTCAACTCAATAAGGTACACGCTGAATGGACTATTGGCAACGCGACGGGTGTGCTAAAGCAAGCAGGAACTGCTTACTCTTCCGGAGCACCTGAGTTCACTCTTGTTTCGACTGGAGTTCGCGTTGTTGATTGATATTCAGTTATTTTGTGTTTCCATGTTTTACATGTTGTCTGTTTTTGTCCCGTTCTTGTTGGTGTTTACTGGTTTTGTATCTGCCCTTTCGGACTTTTGGCGTTCGGATACCCCATTGGTACCTCTGCTTCTCTCATTAACCCCTTCCAGGTCGATTGGTCCCTCCCTCATATAGCCCATTAAAATTTAAAAAATGCAGTGTTATTGTTTGTAATTGTCAAAGTTTAATTGGATCAATAATGGAAGCATGTGTACAATCTAATGGAACCTAAAGATACACTTATTTTGAATATCCTTGATTCATTTTTGACAAGTGTATGAATTTTGTTTACATGGGTGTGTGAAAAGGCTCCATGTGGAGGACCGGAAAGCATAGTAAAAAAGGTATGTTGGGTATTTTGTGTAAACAATTCAACTTTGCGAAAAAAAGTTATCCTTGATGGTGTATGTTTTATACCAGCACTAGACAGAAAACTTTATTGGCTTCACAAAGATATATAACTTGTGTATCATCTTACCCGTATTTGTTGAAGCAAACATTTCAAAAATGCAGATTTTAAGCTGAAATGGATGTGAACGAGACCTTGACCGAGGACTTATGATTTAAAATGCGTTTCCTATGGCAGACTGAGGTTGTTCATTGTTGGTGACCATTACTCTGTTTAAAAATTCATAAAAAAAGGTTGTTTCTTTATACATATGATATTTATTTATTGCAACCAAAAGATGAGAAGATCATCCTAATTACTATCCTATCGTAGTTTTTGCTTTGTACTTCTCTTATAAATATGGTCAAATGTCCTCAAACGTGTTGCGTTGTGTGTTACTACCGGTCCCTAACAGGCATGAGGTAATGCTAATGTGTAATGCATTAAATTTTCTAAATAATTTATGAAAGGATATGGAGTAAATGAACATGAGACCATAACACATATGTTAACTCCAACTGCAATTATGTTTAATGAGCTGTATGGCCATTTCGGACAATTATTCCTCATCAGCAGCACTAGAACCCAAACATTCAAAAGATGTTCAAAATGCATAAAACCAAACGAAATCCAAATATAGCCAAGGGCAAAAAGTTAGACCTTAGATTTTAGAATTTACATAAATTTAGGTTGTGATTAAAGTAATTCAAAGTAATGTGTAATGCACCCTTTTTTTTGCATTACATGTAATGGTTATTCAATGCATTTCTTTTTCAAAAATGCTTGCAATTCATGAATTACAAATGATTTACTTTGCATTACTATTATCCACTGTGGAAAAAGGAATGGTAAGCAAACATTTCAATTATTTTTAGCAAATTCTGAAGTCAAGAATTATTATTAGCGATAGCGGCGGCGTAAAATATCTATATTACGATTTTAAAGTTTTATGAGTAGTTACATGAATAACTCAAGTAGGAAAAGTTCTAAGTTGACGAAACTTTGTATGCATATGCTTCAGGTGTAGCTTTGAATTAAAAACAAGAAAAGGTTAATTTGGAACACAAAAGTTTATTTCAAAACCAACGGGTCAAGAAAGGTTGTTTCTATCCAGTAGACGAGTTGATCAGCACATTAAGGTTGCTCTTAAACCCTCAAAAGCCCCCATGAAACATTTGTTGCCAACCTGCCAAATGCTTAGGGTTTTCGGACATTTGTATCTCAATTCAAATTGATTAGAGTAAGAAAAAAAAACTCAACATCATCCAAAACTAGAAATGAGAAATATGCTGAGATATCAACAGATATAAAAAGGTTGTGAAGTAGAATCAACTACTTTTTAAAATGTTGATGGTGCGTATTTTTTCTGGTGGTTCATTTGTACTAACAAAAGCAGACTTTTCATGATTCCGAACACTATATATATTAATCAGCTAGTCGAATAGATAGTCTTTGATAGCAGACAGGAACCGTTTTTACTTCCGGGGCACCTGAGATCACTCTTGTTACGACTTGAGTTCGGGTTTTTGTTTTCCGTTCGGTTGGTTTTGTGTTTATTCGTTCACCAATTTCGTCGTTCCCATACGGACTTATGACACTCGAATGCCTCATTAGTGCATCGTTACTTCTTTGACACTATTTCCTTCAGATTTACTAAATAATTTCAGCCGGAGTATATTAATAGCTAATTATATGTTCAATCACCACTTACAAAAGCTTACGAAATTTTAAATTTTCTATTTAAATGGTTTATAACTTCTGTAAATTTAATTTACTTCTTTTAACTGCACAGAAGTAGCAACTGTATTTTCATAACATTTATTGGCTTAAAAGTTTTGTCAAGTTTACAAAAATTAAAAAGAGTCTTGATATTTAAAACAAATTGATGTTCAAACAACACGCTATATAATACTATATAAATATATAGTACTTGTTACTTAAACAACTTTATTTAAGAAGTCTTTGATTGGTCTGGTCTTTTTCCTTTTGTTATATTACAATTTTATTTTGACACTAATGCTTCGAGTAACTTTAGAATCTTATTGTTTCTCTTAATGTGCATGATGTCGTGATTTGTCTCTAGTCGTCGAGTAACCATTCTAATTGGCCTCAATTATCACAGTATAAGTGTGATTTTCTTTTGTAATACAGCATTTGTCCACAAATATTAATACATGTACATATGAATTGAAATTCATTTTTAAAAAACTGGAACAAACCGAACTCCGCACATAACCAAAACTGAATCCTCTTATTACCAAAACATTATTCTCACATTTTTACTTCTCTTTCTTAGAAAGTTCGTTGACCAAAAAATAAACACTTCTACTGGAGAGCGAATGCACAATTGAATAGGTTATAACACGGTCTCGGAAAAAAAAAAACGCGGATGGATTTCTCCAAAATCATTAATATACTTTGGAAGTCCTTGACTTCCAAGTTAAAATTAATATACACCAGGAAAAATATTAAGCACTCCTAGTTTTTTGTGCTATATGGGAAAAATATATACTCAATGTTTTCGATTAACATTTTCGATGCGTCAATAGTACATTTGATATTCTTATTTTGTGGAAAAATATGGACACTTTATGCAAACAAAAACGCATCAATATGATGAAATAGTTTTCGTCATGAACATAATTTAAGCTTGATGTTTTTCGTGAATAATATCTCTCATCATTTTCTCATCAGATACGACATTTTAGTTATTTGTGTAACAAATAAAGAGAAAAAAAATCATTTCACTCATCTACAATTCGAAAGACATGAATTTTGCAACAAAACCAAGTTGTTAACGTTTTTCTTTAACCCAACAAAAGTGAACTCTCTTACCAAATACAACTTTACGTGAATCCTTCACTGAACTTTCCTGATCATCGTGAATCTACCTTACTAGGGATGAGAACAATTTAAAAAAAAATTATCTGAAGGAACAGGTTAAAAATAAACAACAAGGACTTAATGAATAAAATAAACAACCAGAGTAATAAGAAAACTTGAAGTTACAGAAGTAGAACTTGAAAACATTCTTAGTCCTTTAAAAAAAATAACAACAGAACATTGAACTATTATAAAATGTTGTTAGAAAATATATATAAGACCTCATAGAACATCTGCGAAGTTCATGAACTTAACTGAAGGTCTTCTCTAAACAACAATCTCTTATGATAAAGGTTAATCATCTTTTCAACTCATGATACTCCCTACTTTATTGTAATTTCTATTCCATATAAAACTTTTTTTGTTCATAACATATCATTTACTTGAATATTATTTCTGTTATTTATTCATAATTTCACGGTATTTTTTTACATGACGTTATAGTTATTGCCAAAGTGATTATTAAAGTAAACAAAGACATGATATCTTGATTAGGAATAATAATTACAGATTCTTAAGTTCTTTTGATATAATTACTTTTTCGAAACATCTTGTCATATATTAAACCAAAATTGCCTGTGGAATGGTTAGTTTCTTATATCAAAGATTTTTTTTATTTGTGAAAGAAATGATAGATAATTGTCCAATGAACAAATGACAAAAAGAAAACTATTAGTCCGTGTGCTCGTTTCCAAGGTATTGGCCGTTAAACTAAGATTCACTTGTCCGAAGGTCCGTTGGTGCGAAGTTCCGAAGCTAACCCGACCCGAGGCATTTTAGCTTGTTACCCAATCCAGGATAAACAGATATGTTTAAACTAAACTAAAAACACAGTTGTACTTGAAGTTTTTTGTAAATACGTGATGTACGTGGTAATTGTAAAGTCACGTCATATTTTTATGCACACTATTAATCAAAGTACCGTTGGTACCGTGTACTTGGAAGTCAGATTTGAACGAAGGCAAGCGATTTGTGTTGTGGTTTATAACTTTTTCGACAAAAGAAGGCAATTACTGAATTTAAATAAATCTTAATTTATGTATGAACCACGCTTTCTTACAACGATATGAAATCGAAATAACTACATGTATTTTTCGGTAACTTTTATCTGAGAAAATCATTTATAGTTTAATTATCTCAGCTTTTATAAAAAAACATTAATGGTTTTAATTTCTATAATTTGTATATTTCCCCATCGCACAGGTGATACACAAAATGTTGTTTTTAAAAGGTTATGAAAAATATAGCAAATACTATATCATCATTTAAAACGAAATAAATAAACAAATCAAGTAATAATAAGGGGTTATACTAAAATAGATAAGAAAGTTCGTTGACCAAAAAATAAACACACTTCTACCGGAGAGCGAATGCACAATATATAGAATAGGTTATAACACGGTCTCGGGGGGAAAAACGCGGATGGATTTCTCCGAAATCATTACTATACTTTGGAAGTCCTTTACTTCCAAGTTAAAATTAATACATATATACACCAGGAAAAATATTAAGCACTCCTAGATTTTTTGTGCTATATGGGAAACAGTCCCACATATGTAGAAACATCAAAGTATTTGTTAAAATTGGATTTTGACACGATTCAAATTCGAAAAGGTGTTTCAGAAAAAATGCAAATATAAATATACATGTTTTAAATATTCATTTATTCAACAACAACAAAAATGTTTAATTTTGAGTCCACGTCCCGCTCCCTCATCCTCCCAAGTCAGCTTGGGCTAGGTCGGGTCCCTTTCGAGGGACGCAGATTCAAAACCTGACTTGGGAGGATAAATATCCATATGATATTTCCCCCGAGGAATTCTGTGACACCCTTTCGGTGCACGAAAAGACAATGAACACAAAGTGTATCAATCAATCAATGTTTTAGTTTTGGTGGAGGCTGGGGGTTTAACATCGGCAGTGGCCATAATGCCGTCACACAACACATTCTTAAAAAAAATAGATTTTTTTGGCTACATGATAGAAACTATTCATTTCTTTTTACGATATAAATATCTTTGAATTAAAGACATTTTTGATAAAAAAAAAGATATGATATATTTTCCTTTCTTTAATCCATCATTTTTGTTACTAGTATTATGACTGATGGGTTTTCATTTTTTTTTATTTGTGAGCCTTTAGTCTTCATTTAATTGATCACGTCATTTTGTGTGTGTGTGTAGGTTACAGCTCAAAAACAAGAAGATGAACATGTCTTAGGGTTTTCAACGGCGACTACACTACCTTTTGTTATGTTAGTAAAATCGTTGCGATATTTCCGGGATATCCGTTTTGATACCAATTTACTTCGCTTCAGACTGTAAGTACGATTTTTGTCTGGCTATATCGATACCCAAGATTGTTTACTTGTATAATCAGCTCTTTATTTGTATCTGCAGTGCTATATATCTTCTTAATTCGTTTTATTCTACCGGCTACTTGTATATATATTTTTTTATTTTTAAAATTACAATCTTTCAATCATATTTAGAAAAAAAAACTTCTGTTTTGCCGATGGGCCCTCTCTGACGTTTTAGTATTTGTAAAGCATTTTGATTCACGAATTACAAATCTGTATATAGTTCTTGTTTTCTATTATTTCATGATTCCCTTTGTTGTGTCTTTAAATATGTATATCTTTGTATACTAGGCAAAAAAAAAAAAAAACGTTACACAAGTTGTAACTTCCATTGAATAAATGTATCTTTGGTCATACTGCATGAAGAGATTAAAATCCAGTTTACCTGATTTAAATTCGAAAATAACATCTCTTTAATTAAGGTTTTACCTAGATATTGTAGAAAATCAAGCTTGCAAAGCATTATCGTTCCTGACTAACCATTCATTTTGAATATCTGACAGCATTTTGATGAATATAAAGTTGAATTTAGAATTTAGGGACATTTAACCATCTGTTAAACTACCGGAGGGATGTGATATTTTGCAACGTTATCCGGTGGGATTTGGTTATTTTGTAAAATCAAAAATGACAAAATGTTGAAAGTTACAAAATTTCTTTTAAATTTTGATTTTTCGGTTTAAAATTGTGCTTCTTACTTATCTATGATAATTTTAGGCATGATACAACTCATTAACGTCATTATTGCATTGTATGCTCTTATATATTTTCGAGTACTGGAATATGTGTGGGAAAGACACGTTTACATATTTCCAAAATTTGACAACATATGGCTATTTTTTAGAAAAAAAATAATAAATTTATCAGTTTGGTCATTGTTTTTATATTTTTGGCTTTTGTTTTTGTTTTATCAAATCTAATGTTCTATCGGTTTTCCAAGTTTTTTACTCCTAGCGTGTCTGATGAAGGTTAATCAAGAAATGCGCTTCACACGCAGTGAAATTTTGCATTGTACATTTATCAAAATCATTTCAATATGTGGATTGTGTCTTTCTGGCACATATTCCATATCCTTTCGTTTTTGATATTACGCGAAAGAAACGTAATTTAGAGGACGTCTTTTTTTAAAACAATGACGTCAGCTCTGCGTGACCGCGTACGTTTGAAGTGTTAATGAAAATTAGATTAGAATTTTATCCATTTACACGAGTTAAAGTTTTGCACCGATAACGAAGCGATTACGAAGAAAGCGGCAACGCCTGATCTAAACTCGCGTTGGTTATGGTATTCTGCTACTTCTGGTCGCACCGATTGTTGTTCTGCTACCTCTGACACGAGTCTCTGGTATGGATAGTTGTTCTAAAGTCTTTTAAATGATTAATCAGCTGTTTTTTTGTCATTCCTGTACCCAACACGAAAGAAGAAAGTTGCTTCAAGTTTTGACGTTAACGTAACGTGTCTGACTTACAATTTCTCAACATTTAAGTGCGACTTTTTGTTAACCGTGATTCTTGTTACATTTAACGACCATAATCACTAGCTTAATTGAATTTTTGACTCGTGAAATTTTAAAAGTTCCAATTTTGATAAAAAATGAAAAGTGACGTAACGTCATTTTCAAATCCGTCTTCAATGCGCAAATTTGACAGAAAACCCCGTTTATTGCCTAATCTTTATATTAAGAATTCAAAACAAAATATGTTTCGAAAAACTCTTAAAAAAAACCAATGTAACGTTTCTTTTTTTGCCTAGTATATTTTGATTGCGGTTGTTTGCATGTTACATGAAAATAGTTTATTTGTGTTGGCTTTGTTTGTGTGGCGGGGTATGATCCATCCATCTGCCTGTCCCTCGAAGGTTTCCAGATGATAACTTGAAAACATGTCGAGAGTTTTGAATATTATGCACAGCTGTTCACTGCAATAAAAGAAAGGTTAAGTTTAATTTTAAGGACAATCCGAAAAGCACAATATTAAGTTTTGTCACTTGCTTTTTGATAATGCTGAAATTTTCTGATAAAAGAAGGATAAATACATTTTCTCTATATTGATAACTGTTGATACATTGTAAATAGGGTGGCGGGGTATCATTTAATGTCCCATTAGATGGCCTATTTTTATTGTTTAATCTACGTCGGCTCAAAAATCTCATTTATTTCTGTTGAAATGTTATAATTATTTGGCTATCATATACTTGAACATTAATGCTTACTGGCAAATGTACAGCCATTTCGTGCACTTATTAAAGAAAGAAAACGAAATAAAAGTTATTCTTTAATTAACCAATAATCTCCCCACCTTCAACCGGATACCTGTTATAAAAAATAGAATAAAATAAATTAGAATCAACATTGTCAACAAAATGTCCCAAAACACAATGATGATCGTTTTATTTACAAGGACGGTCGTCAAAATAAAAAAAAAACATTGTAATTTTAGTTTTAATTGAGAAATGTTTCCTGCATATGAAATATATATAGTCATTGCAAAAAATGTAGAATTTATTTAGGCGAGTCTTAGGAACCGCGGAAAAGACAGGGGGAAATGTGAAATTTACCAAACAGAACATCTGAACTTTTATATTTTGAGTTTTTTCTCAAATTTAAGAATTTTCTCAAATTGATATAGAAATTCTTAGATAGAATTGGATTTGAGAAAATCTTCGAATTTCAGATGTTTTATGAAACCGGGCACCGAACAGCTAATACGAAGTACCAAAATCTCTATTAGGTCAGAAGCTGAAAAACACTTTGTTTAATTTGACACCTAATATTCAGTAAACAAATCGTGTCATTGCAAGATAGAAAGGGTCATCGGCTTACCTTCTCTCGCAGATGTAATTATTCTGATTGAATGTACATGGTAGGTCATTCCATTCAAACGACCAATCCTGTTTCATTTCAAGACAATCTTCATGTCCACCTCCGTTGTCTGGTTGGCCGAGATGCCATGCCGTAATTATCCTCATTTATTCATAATAGCTTTGATATGAGAAAAACTAGATTAGATAATAATTAATGTGTTTATTTTCATTGATCACTTTTTGTTTTTTTTTGCTTTTGTTTTTTTTTTTGTTTTTTTTTTTTAGTTTTTGTTAAATATGTCTATATTTTTTGTTTCAGCTATGTATGATGTTTTCAACTGTATTCATGTATGTATATATATATATATATATGCCCATTGATGTGCCCATAATTGGTTTAATAAACTATTCTATTCTATTCTATTCTATTCTATGTTACCTTATCATATCCGCAACTCTTGATAAACAACTCAATGGATTTTCATGAAACTGTGTTTGTAGATGTGACCCTCCTTATTTTTATTTAAAATTTGAACCGATTGATTTTTATGAATGTTTCGTCTGATTGTTTTTGCCAAAACTAAAAGAGCTAGATTAAGCATAAAACATCAAAGAATCGAATTAATATTTGATCTTTGTTTTCCATGTATTTTTTTTTGTATTATTGTTTCTTGAATGCTTTCTCATTATTAAATTGTTGTCAACCAGTGGACAAAGTAAAATTGCTTGCCTACCTGTAAAGCAAAATAGACAACAGAGTAAGGCTAAGCTGTGTATTTCTGGCATACCGAAGCTCAGAGTGGTACACAACGGATAAAGTTACATGTATACAAGATAAGCCTGAAGTCAAATAGATAAAACTGCATGGAAATTTTGAAAGCATTGATTTGGGAAGTTTTATGCACACCAAGCAGACAGCTAGGTTATTGTGGGTGTAGGTAACCATCGAGTTTGAGTCAGAGTTAGAGTTCGCGTTAAAGTTCGAATTAAGACTCGAGTTCGAGTTACTTTTCGAATTCAAGTTGAAATTTTACCCGACTCGAAACAGTGATTTTCATGGCATTAATCGAGTTCGAGTTAAAGTTCGAGTTACAACTGAATCGAGTTAGAGTTCGAGTTTCATGACGAGTTAGAGTTCGAGTTACAAAACAAGTTGGATATTTGATTTAAGCGCATTTTCAATGACATGCAGACGACAGATATATTATTTAAAGATTAATACGCCTGTACATAATCAACCGAGTTTTGACGGTTTAATTGAAAGAGAGAAAAAATTATGTTACCAAAACGAATGCATCAATAAATTCATTTATAAATATTAGCTGTACTAAGTTTTAGCTTATAGAAGCATAAACTGAATTTGTCATTTTGCACATATTACAGAATCTGCTTAGTTTATGCTTTTATTTACCCCCCTGTTAGAAAATACAGTTAATTTTTTGAAAAAATTACATCAGATTTTCATTTTGTTGTTCGAACATCTATTTTTATGTTTCAATTAAGAATTGAATTTTTGTATTTTGATGTTTCATTGGCGTGTAAAACCGTTAACCGAAGCACATTTTGAATGAAGCGCGTTAGCGTTTCATGTTAAAAATGTGCGACCGGTTAACGGTTTTACAACCCTATGAAACATCAAAATACAAACATTTAATTCTTATAATTACATTTTAATGATTTTTAATTTGTTTCTGATTTTTCGTTTTGTTTTGTGATGTATGTTCGTGTATTTCTATTTGCGCATTAATATCCAAGTTGTGCGTATAGTAAGGTCATGACCCGGCTACGACCCACGTGACTCAAGTGACATAAAAGCGATTCAGTCAATTAACCAATAAAATGACCGCATTCTAATTATATACACGGTAAATGTAATTCTTTGATTATAAAACCAGAATTCTAACACAGGGTTATGTTACTTTTCGATTGTTGTCTTTAATCAAGAAATTTAATAGAAGATATATAATTTTATTTAGCAGAAAACAAGAAACTTCGATTAACAGTTCGTGTTATTTCTGTAGATCACTGCGACTTTCCTTTTGAAAATGGGAAATGCGAAGAATTAATCTGGAAAATGAATAATTGAGATAAACATTAGGTGCTTTCCAAACCTGAACATCTACATCTATTTAAATCTATATACATGTCTTTATTGTCAGATATGCAAGGTCTCATTAAAAGACAGGGATGTTGCTTTGTTAGTCCAGTGCCGAGGCAGATGTTTACCAAGTTTTATTATACCCCCGCCTAAAAATTAAGGGGGTATGTGGTGATAGGGATGTCTGTTTGGCCACCGATGTCCTTTGATACTAGTTTCTATCTCTTATCCGCGATTCCTCTAAGCCCCTCAATAGATTTTCATGAAACTTTCACACAATCTTTATTATATATATAGTTGCGCCTATTAAAAATTTGATTTTTTTTTGTTCTTTGCAATTGTGGCATTGTGAACATTTAACGGGTTTGAATCATACCTTTTAGTGTTCAAATAGTCTAGTCTTGGGTCAATACAAGACGGCGAGCAGCGACCTCTGGTCATGTTAAATAAGACTATTGGCTGTTTTCCATTGTGATTTTTTTTTAATTGCCGTTTCTGTATGTCGGATGTGTCGCCTACACTTAGTCCACATCTCATCATTGTCTTTTATATACGAGTATAATGCAAGACAATCTTAAGAAACTTAAAAGTAATGTTTGACAGGAATCTATTTTAAAACTAAATATCTAACTCTTTTGGTGTAACTCTAACTCGAACTCAAACTGCAACTCAAACTCGAGTCGTTACTTAATTATTACCATGATAATCACTGTTTCGAGTAACTCCAACTCTAGCTCTGACTCGAACTCGGACCTGTTATTGTGTAAGACATGAAACCAACGATTGCAAACGTTCAGAATAAGTTCTCGAGTGAAATGAAAACATGTCGTGCCCAATACGAAGTCTTATATTTCGGGTATATAAAGATAGCTGAACGAAAAGGTCTATGCCATTACAAAATCTTATGTTATTGGCCCAGGATGTATACAAGACACAATATCACATTATAAACCGATGATGACGAAATGGCGCATTTTACTTATCAACGACGCAATTCCAAGAATGTGAAGAAAAATGAGTTAACACTAAAGTATAACGCGCCTACCGGCACCACCAGAAACAATAATTCTTTTTTACTTACACTATATTTTGAATTTATAAGGATTTTCAGTCTCTGAGATCAAAAGGTGTTTATAGAACTTAAACATTGCTAATTTATGCAAAAAAAATCAAAGTCACTCACCCATCAAGCTCAAGGTCAAAAGATGGGGATGCAACTGTGCTAAGGTTTTACTAGGGCATATGCATAGACCAAGTTTCATCAACCTAGGACTTATATAGTTCTTGAGATATGGGGGTGCTCGCAAAACCTTACCATTGCTATTATATGTATTGAAAATTGTTTAAGTCAATAAACCAGAAAATCAAGCTCAAGATCAAAAGATGGGGATACAACTTTGCTAAGCTACTACTGGGTCATGTGCAAACCACATTTCATCAACCTAGGACTTCTTGAGGTGCTCGCAAAACATTACCATTGCTATTATATGTATTGAAAATTGTCAAAGTCACTCAACCGGAAAATCAAGGTCAAGGTCAAAAGAAGGGAATACAACTTTGCTAAGCTACAACTGGGACACGTGCATACCAAATTTCATCAACCTAGGACTTATAATTCTTGAGATATGGAGGTACTCATAAAACCTTACCCAAATAGTTAACGCCGAAGCCGGTAAAGTAACACCTATGTCCCGCTCTGCTTCGTAGGCGAGACAAAAATTAAAATGATCGTATATTAAGGTTATTACAAAACATTTTCCTGGCTTATTAGCTTTATTCAAGCTTGGGTTAAGCTTCAACTAGATATTAACTAAAAGAGGCCACCTGCTTTGGCATCTTTTGTATTGAACTCTCTGAATCTATAATAGTAATCACAAACCTCGTCATTCGACTTGACTGACACTTTTACCAATATATTTGAAACGATTGTCCTAATTAAAAATCGTTTCAAATCCCGATTTTTTTCCCTTGTATTGCACATGGTCAACATTCTCAGTGCTAGATTGTGCATCCTTTTTAACGTTTTGGGGTACTACTGTTTAATTATTAAATGTTGTTTGTTTTCGACTTCATGTATAGTAATCAGGTATTAGATCTTTTCTTCTTTTATTTTGCACCTTGTTTTGATCTTATATTTCAGGGTATAACTTTATTTCTCATAACCATATACATTGGTACAGAGACAAACTATTTATATATACATCATATACAACAAACACAAAATAAAAGCATAAAATAAAACAAAGGAAAAGACAAAAACTGACATGTGTTATATCAACTGTAATATATATCACATAGTAAAGCCAAAAATTCCAAACATTACTGAGGGGGACTTGCTCTTTTGGTTATGATACGGAGCATTTTTGTTAAACTCAATAAGCTAGACTTATTTTCTGAAGACATGAGTTCTTTAAATTTTAGGACGTTTGGATTTTTTGTAAGTTTTTTCTTGATCAGTCTCTTTCTATCATCAGCCAAAATTGTGCATTCCAAAATATAGTGATATTCATCTCCTAACTGTTCATTACACAAGTTGCACATTCTATTATTTCTATCAATATTATGCCATCTACCCGTTTCTATGGGCAGTTTATGATTTCCCGTTCTAAATTGGCACATTAGAATAGAGTCTTTCTTGCTGAGAATATCGAAATATTTTTCTTTTTCTAGCAAATCTTTAAATAATTTATAGCTGGTCGCTTTAGAACAATTTTGCATTTCTTCATGCCAATTTTGTCGGAACTGATCAGAGAGACTTTGTTTAATTGTAAGTTTTAACAAATCAGATTTAGGGACATTTTGTAAGTTCCAAATATAAGCAAGTCCACACTCATTAAAAATACTTTTTACAAATTCAAGCCATTGAAAAGATGTATGTTGGTTGACTGACAATTGGTACATAAGATTGTATAATAATGAACACAGTTTTGTTTGTTTACCTAAAATTAGTTTAGACCAATAAGAAATCATTCTAGTTTTTACGTCTAAAGAAAGTGGAAATCGTCCAATTTCTCCATAAACGAAACAGCTAGGGGTAGAAGATTTAATATTTAATAAAAGTTTACAGAATTTTAAATGAACTTTTTCGATCTGATAAAAATTTTTGTATCCCCAGAGTTCACACCCATAGAGTAAAATCGGTTTTACCATTTTATCAAAGAGATCAAGTTGACACGAAATTGATAAATTGTGGTATTTGCCCAATTTTATTACTTCATACATGGCCTTTGTTCCTTTATCAGCCTGTGATTTAATAGCAAAGTTATAGTTACCAGTTTTATTTAGGGTTGTGCCAAGATAATTAAATTCTTTGACAATTTCAATTTCTTTATCATCTAAAGTAAAATGTAAATTATTTGGGATCCTTCCACTAGAAAAGCATATGATTTTAGTTTTATCTATATTGACTTTTAGTTTCCAATCTTTGCAATATTTATAGAAACTTTCTAGTTGTTGCTGTAGCCCGTCTGCAGTTTCAGACATCAGTACTGTATCATCCGCATACAGTATAGCAAAGATTTTGACATAAACCCCTAAAATTGATTCCATTTCATCAGTTATGGATGTTTGTCCGTTATTATTTTGGCTTCCTAAGAAAGATTCTAGATCGTTTAAAAAAACTGCAAATAGAAAAGGTGACATATTTTCACCTTGCCTCACTCCATTGTCACACGAGAAAAATGCGGAACTTTCATTGTTGTAAACAATATAGATTTTATGTTTCTATACATGTTTTGAATGACGGCTAACATTTTCCCATTTATATTATTCAACATTAGCTTGTAGAATAGGCCTGTTCTCCAAATTTGTCAAAAGCTTTTTCGAAATCAATAAAGGCACAAAATAGTTTTTTCCTCTTAAGCTTCAAAATTTCGAAAAAGGCATGCAGCGTAAACAAATTATCAGTAGTACAGTAACCTTGTCGAAAACCACATTGGTTTTCATTTAGAATAAAGAATTCTTCGGAATATTTATTTAATCTCTCGGTTAACACGGCAGTAAAAAGTTTTCCGAGACAACTGACAATTGTGATAGGTCTGAAGTTTTTAGGGTCATTACTGTTCCCTTTGTTTTTAAAAATGGGTTTAATATTTCCTACTAACCAGTTGTCGGGTATATGCCCTGTGTCGAAAACAAGATTGAACAATTTCTCGTAAATATCGATAAATTGTTCCGATGTTGTTTTGATATATTCATTTATAATTTGATCTTCGCCACTAGCTTTATCATTTTTAAGCTTTGAAATGCATTTCAAGATTTCTTCCTTTTCTATATACAAATTGATTTCATTGTTCACTTGGTTTAATGTTTGTTCATCGAAGGAACAAGGAAGAATATTTGCATTTATCTAATACAATCAACTGTAAAAGAAACAAAGCAACGACGATCAAACAACTAAACAAAAAAGATTTACTAAGATCTGATAGTTTGCCAAAGTAGAAATGAAATAAATAGATTATTTTACCTTTAAAAACTTTAATTTTGAAAAAAATATAGTGTTTTAAACTACAAATACCGGATTCACTTTTTTCCAATTTTAAGTAATTAACCAGACTTTTAAACCGAAGCAAAATTAAACAATGAGTACTTTAAAGTCCCACTTAAATATTCAAGTAAACAAAATCTGTGTATATTTCAAAATAACCGTAAATTTTGGAATTTAAACATTATGTCAATATTTTAACACAATAATTTATTGACGCGATAGTTGTTTTATGTTATCCGTTCTTAATTAATAATAATTCATTAGAAGTGGGACATGAGTGGAAAATCACAATTTTCGGATGGCAAACAGAAACATCCCGGGCTTGTTGGATTCACTGCGGTTTTAGCATTTTTAGCGATCGCTGGTCACACTGCCGCCTTCGGTCTGCCCTACTGGTACTTTGAGGACACAAGCGGAGTCAAGACGTATGTAGGATTCTGGAAAGGATGCGTACATGTAGAAAGTTCCGGTGATACAACGTGCGTTGATGTCAAAAACCCATGGGAGGACGGTGTAGACTGTAAGTTTCTCATATTATTATTCAAAAGGACTGCAAATAAATGCCAAAGGGGCATAAAAAGGTTATAACACTTACAGAACGTTGATAGTCTCTTTGATATATTTAGGAAGAAAGACGAAAAAAAACAAAGACATACCATAGAATTTGTACGCCGCAATTTTTCAAACGTTAACTCAGACACAAAGTAAACTACGATTTCACTGTAAGGCGAGTTCACGAAAAAATGATGTTGGTAAATTTGTACAATAATTTTCACAAAACCGATATAAACAGAATCCACACTCGTTTACCTTTTTCTTAACCGAACAAAACATTATCTATTTAAATACTTCACCCAAAACTATCTTTAAATGAATACTTGTAGGCTTTGTTCATCTCTCGTACACGTCTCTAGGTAAGGGTTACCAGGTGTTTATAAGTATAGGCCCTAAATCAAAAAGGGACGTTGAAGACATCACACACAAAAAAAAACAGAAATGGGACATTGGTTCTTAATTTAACGAAAGCAAATCTAATAAAAGGCTATCAACCTGTTACAGTAAAATGTTCTCTATATGTTCGTCACTTTAATAGTAGGTTATGTGGAGATAATTGTACATTTAAGCAGTGAGTCCATGGGCATGTTGTTTGCTAAAAATTACGCCTTAGAAAAGCGAGTGAATGTTTTTTTTTTCGTCACAGTAACACTATATACACTGTATTGGCTAAATCAGGGGAGGTGGAGGGGGAGGATGATCAAATGAACATGAAAAGATTATGACAAATATGGGAATATGGGGGACGGGGAACAAAGAAAAAGTAAATTTTAAATACAACTGATAAAGGGAGAGGTGGTTTTCAGCCTATCAAGGGCCCTCATAGCTACCTTAAAAGATGTCTCTCTTAAGTGAAATCATCGTGGAATAAGGTGAAATTTATTTATCAATGACTGAACGGAAACGCACGGATCACAGAAGAAACACAATATGCAAACAAACGTAGAAATACCAGAGGATTTTTCAAAATCAAAGCTCGGCTAAAAAAAGCAAACTACAAAAATGAAGAAGTACAGGTTATCGTGAGAAAAGAAAAACGGCCTTTCCTTGAACCTTTCAATATATTCAAATTCTGGTGTTTTCTTTAAAAAATTCGGGTTTACACGTCTAACCAGTTTTATGTTTACCGCAAGACGTGGTTTTTTTTTCAGGGTACAACAGAGTAAGCCCAGGATTAGCTGCTGGAAGTGTATTCTTTTCCGTAATAGCTTTTCTCTTACTTGTGGTCAAAATGTGTAAAGGGTCCAAACAAGAATGTCTACAAGCCTTTACTGTAGCCGGGATATTTTTCTTCATATCAGGTATTAACTTAAAAGAAAGATCTAAAAAGATGATAGTTAGTACAGTGGTTATGTGTTTGATAAACTATCTGGTTTATTTTTCTTGATGTTTGCAATACACTATGGAGTGTTACACACTAACTGAGGCGCGTTTTTGAAAACGTATCAGCAGGGGCTCTAAGCACAAATGTTGAATATACCAAATGTATGATAAAAAAGAGAATAGAAAAAAAATCAGAAAGAAAAATTGTCGAATTGGGAGTCCAAATTATGACTGAAATAAACCTTAACCTGGAATACATTTATGTGGAACCTTAGGATTCGGACCATTTGTTTTATAAACAGGACGATTCGAAAGTTTTGATGTATTTCTTAAATTCCAATTTAATAGAACTTCAGTGTTAAACAAGATACATTTTAATCGTGCAAATATGATCTATAATGGGTATGGTGGTTCTTTCCATATGATATACTTGCTGTGGTTTTATATAATTTTAATTTTATATTTTACAGCATTATTGGCCGGCGGAGCAGCATTTGTATGGGGAAGGTACCAGTCAGACACCTACACGGAAAACTTCGGCTATTGTTTCTATGCGGAATGTGGAGCAGCCGGATTGTTTCTATTAGTAACTGTCTTACTGGCACTTCCGGTATACTCTGAATCTGCAGTTGTTCCGTACTATTAAAGACGTGCAAAATATGAAAGAATATGTATAATGTAAAAATGACAAAATCTAATACAGTTATTTATAAAAAAATGTTATATTTTCTTGAAATTTTGTTAGTTTTATTGTCATTGCAGATCTTTGATATATTCCTAAAATTCCAATTTAAAAGGGGCCACCAGTGTTCATGAAAGGGGAATCAACTTACTTTCCCGCGGGTAACTTCCTATAAAAGGTGAACGTGGATGTGTTAAAAAATGGTTATATATATTATATATAAACTTTATTTCCTTCGAATAGAAGAAGTCCCGTGCGGGGCCCGGGTGGCGAATAGGCCCACAGCAGCTTGTCGTAAGAGTCGACTAAGGTCTAAGGATTCTGACGTCGGATCAGTGCTCAGCCCACAGAGCGACCAAGTGTGTACCCTAGTTGGCTGAATAGTGTAACCCTCGTCTGCGGGGGTTGTCAGGTCTATAATACGGAAACCCTGACGGCTGACCATAGTGGGCCAACGTGTGTGGAAAGTGCCAAGCTTCATGCATATAAAAGACCCCTTTGTGGAAGCCAAGTAGTGGACCACATAGGCTAAATGTTTAACCACCTCTTTCCTTTTTCTGTGGTCCTTTAAAATTTACCGTTCCTTTGTTTCCTTCCCCACCCCCATGTTTCATTTATCATCATTTCATGTTCATTTTATCACCCTTTTCATGTTCATCGTCTGTAAATAACCCATATAGCGTTGCAAGGGTGCAAAACACCAACTCACTCACTCACCCGAATAGAAGAATATACTTTTTATTTTTCATTGAAAAAAACTCTGGTCTCATGTAAATATGGGTCATGTTTTGTCAATTTTTTAGATATGCCGCATGAAATTCTGCATTAGCAATAAGCTGTGAGAAACAATCTTCAGCCCTTATTATATTTTAGGCAACAGTTAACATAGTTAAGAGCTATAATATATAAAAGTTTAACGAAAGTAATAAATATAACTTTACAGTTTACTGAACATAAATAAAGGTCATAAAAATTTCGATATTATATAAATACGGGCCATGAAATTTGGACATTTTGTATAGATATGGGTATTGAATTTAAATCGAAAATTGCACATCCCCATCCCAAAAATTACTAAGCTACCCCCACCTTCCGTTCCCTCCTCTTTCCCCGGCTTACTACAAAATACAGTTAAAAACTGTTGTTATGCTGTATGTGGACATTTAAGGATCAGCAGCATTTGAATCAAAACATTCGAAGGCCACTAAGGCCAATTTTAAAAACCTAAAGCATTGAAGGAAAAGTACGTACACAGACCTACAACGTTCTTACAGGAAGTCAAATCAGGAACAGAGAATATCGACCATGTGCAATACAAAGAAACCCGGTGTTTTGAACATTTTGAAGCAAGTATAAAATAGGAAATTTCAAAAATCAAATTGGTTAATTCGTGTCAGACAGATCTGACTACCAGGCCAGGCTTGGATACTTGCAAAATTAGTTTTATCCGATAGAATATGACAAAGTCGGTTTCAAAAGGGTTTCTATCAAAACTAATAAAAAGCACCTGTACAATATAATGATCAAACAAATTAATAACAGTAAACGAGTGATAAAAAATACATGGATGTAATCACGCGGGAGAAACTGATAGAATTATTTTGTTGGCAAATGACTTGTTAAGCTTTGAATTTTTGGAAAATGTATTAATTTGGCTCTAAAAAAATGCATTTTACACACCAAAAGGGTTACATATGAAAATAATACTATATGCAAGCTTTGGGTAATAAGTTCTAAAAAGTAACTGATCAAACAGCGAAAATCTGGGTCCGTTGGTTACACAGTGAAACGAGGACAAAGGTTGCCCAGACACACACCTAAAGGTGAGTTTATAGAGATTTATTAATTTTGAAGTGGCCTAAGGTATATTCTATATATGCAATGATAATTGTGACGGTTTCTGATTGCTTTCAAGCAAATTATATATATTTTATATTATCTATTGAACAATAAATCAACATAAGCATTATAAGTTTGAGAAACGCCATATTAAGCCCATAGGATATAAAAACGGATAGTCAGATGCTATTCCACCACTATGAGATTTATAGGTTTAAGAGATGTCAAAATCAATGATTCATATGAAGGTCCACCACCGCACCACGACGGAGGGACTTTAGTAAGTCATCTTTTCTAGACACATCTCCTTTGAAACTGCTCAACGGATTTTGCTGAAAATTTGTAGGATTGTTTGTAATCATATGTGGTTGATAACTCTGCTTCTTCTGCCTTTGTATTGCCTTTTCGTCGTTTCGAAGATTATGTAATGTTGGCTGCTGCGCATACATCATTATTCTAAATATTGAAAGTTATAGGGGGTTCCTAATACATGTGGATGATTTGTTCTTATAAAAAGAATAAATTTGAGAATTTTTAAAACTATTTACAGGTGAGTCAGGCGGTTCAAATGGACACTATCTTGGCTTTGAAGCCTTCAATAGTGTCTAGTTCTACAATGTCTGATGGAAGTGCATTCCTATCACGAACTGTTCCGGGGAAGACATTCATTTTCCTGTTATTTATTCAGCTGTTTTCTATTTGGAATGCTCTGTTGTTCCATGTTCTTAATGTTCTAAGATGTGGTGTTAGCCTTTTTTGAGTTTTTGTATAACTTCAAGCCCTCGATCAATTTTATAAGCTAAATTGATAGAGTATGATGCCTTTAACCGGAACACGTATAAGCTAGTCAAAAATCCGCACTCAATAGCACGGAATGCAAAATTAATTTCCAATTTTGTAATTTGCATTTAAAATAAATAAATACATAGTTATTATATTTATATAAATATTCTGAGTATTCTCAGCGATGAGATGTTTTAAAATGTTTAAAATTAGGACTTCTGGCATATATTATTAAATTGTTCCATTCTATCGATAGAGGTCGCGTCGCGTCTATCAAAACAAAATGAAAGCTGACTGTCATTCTAATTTTCTCGGTGCATGTCAACCTAAATGAATAACTTAAATAATTCAGCAGATATATTTGCCCAGCAGTCATTACATTACCTTGTCGGCTTCACTTAACAAAATTGTTTTTGTTATTTTTCTCTCTAGCGTTTGCATTCGAAAATGAAAGTGAAAGTGCTTTCTTCGAGGTCCGAAATCATCTATTATTACCATATATGGTTTAACTACCATATTTAGAAATCACGTGATAATTTGTGTACCTGTACATATTTGTACTTTAACCAATCGACTAAATAGTCTTCCAGAATTCCAACCAGTACCTCCCCGTCGTGGAAGACGGGCCCTGCTCCAGCGATAACAAAGGATACTCTGGAGCAGCTAACACTGGCGGTGGTGTGTCATGGGCTGGACGACCCATGGCGCATAGCGAGTCTAATAGTCGACGCAGAGGGGCTTTCCCCTAGTCGCGACTATAAATACCCATCATCATCATCATCGACTCAATTAAAATATTTTACGCTATTGTTTACTACTACTTTTGCTTTTGAATGAAAAAGTACATTTTCCGATGGTCTCGCGACAAATATTCAAGCATGTTAAATGCATGAAAATGTGTTTCAAATCTATTCCATGTTGGTTTTTCTGTCAATAATATTAAAAATAGAGATTCCTAGGAAGAACATCGGATAGCTGGTTTACACTATTAAACATGCAGTTTTTTATCACTTGTTGTTTGACATCCTATATTTACAATGTTAACATGGTTAAAGATAAATCACTCCCTTGTTCTGTTTGCAGGTGCAGTTTCCTTTTTTATCATGCAAAAGCTTGCATTTCTTGGTACCATTTAAAGATATGAGTTTTTTCTTTTATTTTAAGTATCATGTACCATACATGTATTCATATAAGAAAGTGACTTAATGTGCGGGAGCTTATCAGGTTAAACCTGCATCATATTACATTATTTGGAGAATGAGTTCTTTCTACGGTCTTGTAGGGTTTACCACTTTAAGTTATACGGTATATGCGTACTGCGTACACTGGATCTAGATCTGTAACTGTTCAATTACTGTTGGTGTATAGACTCAATTTGATTTATCTTGCACTGTTCATATATGGGTCAAAACAGTATTCAACTAGGTGTCTGACAAGTGAAATCTATGCCTTTTGATATCAATTTATGATATCAGATTTTAGCATAGGAAGCTGATGGTTCTGTTACCTTAGTTACAGGTGTTGTTTATGTGCTCATTATACTATTGTATTTTATAATTTATCCTTTTATTGATGATAATTAGGCCTGTGTATTTATCTGGGTGATACTGCATGCACCTGTTTTCATTCCACTGGTCTAGTTGGTTTCGGTTCTCTTGTAATGCTTCCGCATATTGAACATTTGATATTGGCAGGTATGCAATCGTATCATCAGCGAAAAGCGTTTAGTGGAGCTAAGGCGAGACTGTAGGTCGTTGATATAGTAGATGAAGAGTATAAGTCCTAGTGCTGAACCTTGGGGGACCCCAGAGTCTACATTGACTGGATCGGATGATAATCCATTTACTATTGTAACTACGAACTGTTTACTTTCTGATAGTCAGCTTTGGGTCCATTTTTTGGTTTTGTTTACATTGTCATAATGGTTGAGTTAATGTATGAGAATGCAATTGTTAACTTTATCAAATGCCTTTGCTAAGTCCATAATGGGTATGTTCGATTGTGTCTCACTGTAGATTTTATCATATGTGACTTTGTCGTCAACCAGTTCTATCAGTTGGGTCTCTACCAGGCGCTTATTTGTCTAAAAGAGGGAAGAAGAGGTTGTTGGATCCTCCATGATTCATGATGTTGCTGGCTATGATGTGTGCTAGAATCTTACTGAATATCGATGTTATGTATGTAGGGATATGGGTGTATAATTTTTGCTCTTATTTTAGCTCCTTTCGTGACTCGTGTGTTGACACGTTGGCTGTGTGCCAGTCAGCTGGTACTTTGTTGGCATACATTAACAGATGTACATACATATATGGAGGATTGGTGCAATTTCTTCTCCCAACTCTTTGAGAATTCTCAATATGGAATATCGTCCCTGGGCTTTATATGGACAAAGCTGTTTCAGTAATTTAGTTATTCTATTATGTGTCATGTGATGGTAAATTGTTACATCATCGGATGGTTCTTATCTGTCAACATTCTGATGGAGTAGGGTCAGTTGTTATTGAAATTGACATGAAATAATGCTAAATGCAACTGCATACTACATGTAGTACCAAATATTAAAAGTGTCCCATAACAGACAAGAAAAAAAGTTAAGGTGGATCGGGGGTATAAGCAAAATCCATTAGATTTTTTTTTATTTTGCATAATTCAAGTTTCAGAAGTCCACATAAAAAAATCCCAAAAATGGGGGTCA
The DNA here is from genome assembly GCA_963971305.1 of Arcuatula senhousia. Classification (NCBI taxonomy): domain Eukaryota; kingdom Metazoa; phylum Mollusca; class Bivalvia; order Mytilida; family Mytilidae; genus Arcuatula; species Arcuatula senhousia. The sequence goes on along the minus strand of OZ020311.1, from coordinate 14,233,397 downwards.
CGGACCTTTCTACAGATTTATGATCTTGCAAAATGGAAAATTTGTGAACCGCTTTGAGACGACTTAACTGTTGTGAAAAGCGGTATATACGAACCTCAAATTATTAATTATCATTTAAATTGGTGACCTACAGTATTGTTTTTCAATAGATTATAAAGGGGAAAGAGTTATCTAACGTCATTGTAAGCTGGAAACCCATCAGATTTGTCACAAATGGCAAGCAATTCATACTTTCTTATTGCATGAAAAAAACTTCGTGTTCTAGACATTTAAGAAAACTATTTTTTCCTTAACATTTCTATATAAAAATTTGTCACACATTCTCCTGCCAATTATTTCCCCTGAAAATAGAACTTTTCAGAAAAAGCTTTTTCAATATTTATGTTTTATTTATTTCATTTGTAAAATAAAATTAAGAAAAGAAACAAATTTTGCAACTTTTGTGTTATTTAAAGCCACTTTAATTGAAATGCTGACTAATAATTTGCAAGATGCCCCGAAAAATTGCTCAGTTTTATACTCCCGAACCACCTTAACATCGGCCAAATCACCAAAAATCTCTAGGGTCAGTAGACTGCGACTGCTGGAGCATACAAATATATTGCTCTTTTTCAATCTGTACTTATGCTAATGCAACTTAAATAAGCACAAAATTCAACAATTGTGGACGCCGAAGCCACCGGAATCACATTACCTTAGTCTCATCTTTCGCGATATCCGTCGAGGCGGGAAAAAAACTAAACTATTTTGATACATAACTTCCCCCAATTCTTAACGGCTTATTCCGAACATTTTCCAACAAATTTTTGCTTATACCGTCATAATTTATGAACTTTCAAAAATGTAAATAAACAAACAGCCTGATTGTAATTATTTGTATTTTTTTATGATATTAATACATAAATTTGACACTTGGGGACTTTGGATCTATTTCTTTTTCGAATACTTTGACACATAGTTCAGAATTTTCTCGAAAAACTCCACTTTTGTCCGCTTTTCAAGAAAACTACACTAAACAATGTGAAAAAGGGACAACACTGGACAAATCTTATAACCGTTCTCCTTAGAATAGGCATACTTTGTATTGAAATAAATGAGCCGCTAGTAGTTAAAAATAAAGAAATTTCCTACCTTGTCATGACTGAAGCGGTTGTTTTGTCCGGTTTCCAACAATAAGAGGGCTTAGTTCCGGGGTGACCGGAAAAATTATTCTATCAGTTTCTGACCCGTGGTAATAAGCCGGCTAGGGAACACAGACAAACGTCTAAGTTTCACTAAACGACACTGATATCAAACCAACAAAAAAGGTCTCACTACTTTGTAACGATTTGAGCCAAAGAAGTGCTTAAGAACCGAGAATATCAAATCAATTCTAATTTTATTGTCATAAATAACTTTTAATATCGACCATGAGATAACAAGGAAAAAAGTCTTGTGCGTTCTACCAAGAAGGTGGAAAAAGAATTCGGACAAAAATATTAAAAAACCAAGGCTTCAGCCTGGGATTTCTCTTAAAGGAAAACAAGAAAGGATTAAATTGATGAAAATACCAGAAAACTTATATATGATTTCTGGATTTCTCCAGGTGTATCTTACCCTACTGGGAATAAATCCGACATTAAAAGGGAAAGATTGGGACCAAAACTTAAACCTATTCATATGATCCATGTACTGGAGAAAACTCAATAGAAGCCTATGTAGAATTTATTTCTAAATTTCTGAAAATCAAAATTGGACAGAGATCATTTGAAAGTTTAAAACCGTATTTTGTTCGTTCATGTTCGTCAAAGGATAGAAACACGTGCTGTTGTAGATACCACATAGAAATTCAGCTACTGTTCAAAAGCTGCATGGCATTTAGACGTAGAAAACATGACACACATCTGGTCCATCAGCTAAAGTTATCGACTCAGTACCCCGATCACAGTGCATGGTTCAAAATACAAAGTTCAAGTGGCAAAATAGTGCGAAGTTAATTTCCCGTTCTCAGATTGTGTTTGAGATTCTATAAGTAAGCTAGAATGATTTATTTATTCATAGACATGTTTATCAGATCTGACTGATGGGTTTTTATAGTCGTGGCTATATAGGAGAATGCCCTGTATCCACTATTTCTCACGCTGTGTGCCATTGGTCGTCCAGTCTATGACACACCACCGCCAGTGTAAGCTGCTCCAGTACCCGATACTAAGTCCTTCGTTTTCGTTGGAACAGTGCCCGTATTGCACAACGGGGTGGTTTTGGTCGGAATTCTGTTAGCAGTGTTTATTTGTATATACTGATCTTTGATTTATTTTTGCCAGTGCTTTGCTTATGATTTCTGACTAATATTTATATATATCCTCGTCTAACAATTAACAAACATAAATTGATATCTCATCTGATTGTCAATAAAGCGTTTTATCGAATATAATAGCGTTGACAGAATAAAACCCAACCTTGTTATCTTGTGCATCGGTAACTATCCAACACATTGAACTTGCCAAACCTTATGATTATCCACCAATATAGATACTATCTACTTGTTTTGTCAAAAACAATTTAAAAGACAAAATGTGGTCCACCCTCGTGTGACTATAAAGTTATCTCATTTAAACATAAGAAGGACACGTAAAAATGTTTGCTGGTCTCATTCATAAATAAATCATGTGTTAATATACGTTTTTGTACGCACTTTTTCAAAAATATGTGCATGATAACAAGTTTAAGCTCGATGAAAAGTTCTGCTTGACAGTTGTATAAAGGAATAGTTACAGAACTATAAAGGATAAGCACTATGGGGAACGTAAGTTTATTTATTCGTCAAGTATGAAGACAGTTTTGGCGTTCCATAGTAAGGCTTACGTTGTTTTTTTTATGTCTGACCATTAACCCTTAAATCTGCAGGTCGTAGGTTGGTCTTCTTTTAAATTGTTTATTTTGGTAGTTTTTTTTTCTCAAGTCTGTTCTCTTTACGTAAAATGAACTTAGCTTAAAAAGAAAAGTGGAAGAAAGTTTATTAAAACTATTTCAAATTCAATCTTATTATTAAAATAATAAAAATTAAAATATTGCAGAGAATCTGTGGCAATCACAAAGATGTTAGTGTAAAGAGCAACAGGCCAATGCGTAAGAAAAGTACGGACTGGAAAGTGTCGGACGCCAATGTGTCGTGTAAGATTGGTGGCACCTTATATTCAACTACACTTAACAATACAGATAACAACGAGGTGGTATAAATTTAAGATCTTTGGGTTGGTTTTTTATTTAATGATTGATCTTGTGATATCAACTTTTCACATAAATTGCTCTTTTTGGCTCTAGATACTATTTGCCCTATGTGATATTTTACTTGTCTGACCTTTTCTTATAGAGAAAACTAAATTATGGTTATTATCTAAACATAAAATCCCCAAGTTGCCGAACAGAACATATTTCTGGTTAACTTCAAACAATTTTAATCAGAGAAGCAAATGGAAATTATAATTTTCGTGATTATTAGTTATGAACATTATGTAAAAATAAACAAAGCAGCAGAAGCATCAACAAAAAATAACAATACCAAAAGACAAAACAAAACCAAAAACAAAAAGACTTGAAACAAAAAAGATGAATGTTCAAGTTTAAGTACTTGTTTTGATTATTGTATGGCTGGTTGTTGTACTAAGATGATCACCTCAACATCCCACAACCGTGCTGTGGTTTTGTTACTACCGGACCCAAAGATTGCAATGGAAAAGAGGGAGGGGTTGGCGCGCCATAAAACCTGGTTTAATCCACCATTTCATTTGAAATGCCCATACCAAGTCAGGACCATTGCGGTCTTCAAGTTTTCCTTGTTCTGTCTTTTCTCAGGGACATTTGAGATTAATCCTCTAACTTCGGTAATTTTGTTAATTCCTTTATTTATTTACAGTTGTTTGAAGGTATCAAAGAGGACGAAAATGAGACCATTGAAAGAAAAGAAATAAAGGGGGTAATAGATAGCATAAGATCAATTTCATTTGCATAATTTGTACATGCAACAATTTCTTACTTCCCAACTATTACATGTATTAATAGTATGGATTGGAAAAAGAAAACATGTGTGGAATAATTGTTCATTTTGGTTCGCTTATCGAAAACAAATCGTCATCCCGAGCACCTGAGTTCACTCTTGTTTCGACTCGAGTTCGCGTTGTTGATTGATATTCAGTATTTTGTGTTTCCATGTTTTACTGTTTTTGTCCCGTTCTTGTTGCTGTTTACTGGATTTGTCTCTGCCCTTTCGGACTTTTGGCATTCGGATACCCCATTGGTACCTCTGCTTCTCCCAATTTGGTAATTAGCTTTAATATTTGTAATGTTTAAGATATAATATACTGGTCATCTAAAATAATCTGGTTTAATGACAACATTACATGTACATTCTAAACCAATATTAATTGTAGAAAGAACATTTTGATGAAGTTGCATGGAGACAACAAAGACTTGAAAACATAAGAAGATACATTTTAGAGCGTGATAAAGTAATATTCATATCTTAAGTATTTTTTTAAAGTATTTTTATAATCAAAATACATGCTTTACTTAACAAAAAACTCTTTCCGTGATGCTTTATATTGGATAGTATTTTATATCCGTCTTCTTTAACCAAAAACTGTTTAATGTGGCCTTAAATAAAATTCCCTTGAAACTGCATTGGAAAGTTGCATCATTTTCAACATCTTATGCCGTCAATTTACTTTTTACCGAAGTTGCTTGTGAGTTCAATATGTTCATGCATACGATCTGTCCCTCATTATTTTCTTGTTTGGATATTGCTAAATGAAAATACACAAAAAACTGTGTGAATTAAAAGGCATCCCTGTAAAAAAAAAAACTTGTAATGAATTTTAGGTCTATCAATGACACTTGCAAGTTTCTATACGTATAATTTTTAGGAAGAAAGTATTTTATGTAAGGCAGTAAATGAGGACTCGTTTAACTCCTACAAGAGAATTAAGGATCTGATCGAGGCAGGGGAGGACGTTAACGCCAGAGACAGAAATGTAGGTATTCATATAAGAGGGTGCTGCTGGAGTATTACGATAGAAAATAAGGGCCAAAATGATTAAAAGATAAATAATTATAGCCCGAAAAAAAGAAAAAAGAATATTTACCTTAATGTACAAAGAATATCGAAAATGGTAAAAAAGTAATATAAGAATAAGGGGCAACATTAAAATTCGAGGACACACCCATCCATACCCTCATATGATAATTTCTTATTCGAGATCAAGAAGTTATTTTCTCGAAATATGGTATTTCACATAGCCCGCGTAGAAGGAAAGTTACACCAATGGAGCATTTCAATGCAGATGAAAACAGAAAAACACTACACCACGCAAAGAAACCTTAGCTGAACACAACTTTAATACGAGACAGTGCAAACAAATACTCAATGTCCTATGTAAAAAATAAAAACTATGAATGCGAAAAAATGCCGAAGCAGGAGTGAACCTTTGTGCTTTGGACTGAAAAAAAAACACTTCTTGTCTGTAACACCAAACAGCTTGCCAATACAGTTGACAATACTTTCCATAAAAGTAATATGTATACACCTTTTGGTTTAAAAATCAAACTGTAAAAAAAGCATACTTCCCAGACAGAGCCTTTGTTTAGATCCCAGTGTTTTAAATGCTGAAATGTACATCATAATCTTGAATACTTTTTGATTTTATTGTGGAGTTTTATAATGTGGTGTATACTGTTTGTAGGGCGACCCTTTACTGTACAACGTGTTATGTAATGGACAATACGACGTTTTCAAGCTTTTACTTTCTTACGGTGCTGACGTCAACTGCAGAAATAAAAAGGTATTTTGCCGGTTAATAAAGTTGCATTTTGATGATTAAGTACCACTTTTTATAAGAATCATGCAAAGAGCGATTAATTCATGGATGGAAAGCCTACACCAATTTATTTTTGATGAGTTACTCCTACTAGCACTTTGCTTTGATCTTTTGTGTTTTTTTTCCAAATTAGCCCTGGTCCTGAGAGAAAAAAATATATAGAATGCATTGGAAAAATGTAAGAAAGGGAGACAACTCTTAAAATTGTCAATAATTTCAATAGAAACCATTGTAACAAAATGGCAAGATTTTTCCCAGGACCAGGCAATTATGAGCAAATTGTTATTTATTCCTTATTTAATATACTTTGAACTATCTTTCGTTAAAAATAAACCACTGTAGCCTTTTAATCGATGAATCAATTTTCTTCAATTTTGCATGATTCTTAGGTTGACTACTACTTAAAATGAAAGCATACTTTAAAAAAAAAAATAACGTATACATGATCATTGAAATATGTCGAGTTTCAGCCATGCAGTTAAAGATTCAACATTGCCGCAAACAACGCAAACAGTTTCATCAATAACGTCCAGTGATTCGAACCAAAATGCATCCCCTCTTTTTTTAAAACATATATACTTTTCCCTTGTCGCCGTTGACCTCAATGTCTATCATTATTTTTTCAGACGAACACAATTTTGTTTTAATATCTAATGTATATGCATTAGTCAAAAGTTCTTATTGGCCAAACTAATTGCTGATTGTATCAGTCTTTCTCTTTTGTTTGAAACCTGCTGTTTTATTTGTTTGTAGTGGGACCCTATTATATACACTGCCCTCCAATCAGACAGGAATGACCTGCTACAAGCCGCCATTGATTACGGCTCTGAAGTCGACTGCAGAAATAGTAAGGTAATAATTTTGTTATACCATTTGATTTAGTTAAGCAAGCTCTTAGTTCTGAAGTTTAATATACACCTACGTTAGTGGCACATTTTTCGAATAATATTCTATCTGATCTGATCTTTTAACTTTTTGGCAGGCTTCAAGCTGCATTTCGTTGCCTTTATACGCGAGCAGAACTGGGTTTGTCAAAGAGATTTTTTATGTCACTTCTTATCAGATTTGATCCATTATTATAATAACGGGTGCATTACAAGTGTCAACAGATAACTGCTGACCCCCGAAACACCAGAGTTGACTTTCGTATCGACGCCAATTTGTGTTGACAGCAACTTGCAGTTTAGTAGTGTTATGTATGTTTCATCGAGACTTTAGTCTCTTTTGCCTTTTCGGGTGTTCAACATTCGAATGTCCTATATTCTATACGATAAGAAGAAAAAAGGTACCAATGGGGCAACCAAATGTCAAAAATCCCAAAGGGGAAAGAAAAAATCAGTTAAAGCAATCAACAATGCGAACCTAATTCGCTATGTTAGTGAACTCGGGCTCTCTGTAAGAGTAAGCAGTGTTTGTTTGTTATAGCACACCTTGCTCTAGATAAAGTATACCTTTTATAACTGTAGGGTGATCCAATACTATATTCAGCAATACTATCAAGACAGAAGAAAATGATAGAAATTTTACTACAGCATGGAGCTGACCCTAATCTTCGTAACAATCTGGTAAGAGATCACTTTAGACAAAGAACTTTATAACTTAATTTTCAACAATAAGGTTCAGGTGCTTATGTTTATTTGTTTTTATTTTTTTCTTCGTTGGGCATTTTAAGTTTGAGAGCTGAAGTTTTTGAATTAGTTACTAGAATTTCAAAAGGAAGCCGACAGAAAAGAATGAACTATTTTCGGTTGGAATTAACCTATTTCTATATCTTGGCATTATTAAACTTTTAGGTTCTAAATTCATTAAAATTTTATAATCTGAATTTTATGGGAAAAAAAGCTTTATTTTGGTATAGAATCATATTAAAAGAAATTAATATATTCCAAGATGAATATTAACCATAAAACCATCTTAAACCAAACGATTCAAAGCCAGAGCACATAGTTAATCTCCAAGTACCACTTCGGAGAACATATGTTAAACCACAACAATACCTTTGTAAAGTCATATTAATTTATAGTTTTTATATCTTTGCTTGCCAAAGGTTTTAATCCATTTCATTTATGATAAATGGCTTACATTGTATTAGCAAAGATGCTGTATATCAAAATTCCGTTTTATAAAGGGTACATCCTGTTTGGAGGAAGCAATGACCTCAGAACAGATAGATATTATGGAAATGTTGGTAGAAGCTGGGGCTGACCTTGACATAAAAGACAAAGAGGTTTTGTATCTTTTACGTTTTTTTTTTAGATAACTATATAACTTTTGCTAGAAAAGTTTTACCGGACCCAAACTGAATCAAAAACAGAGTGGCACACACACACAACTTGTGGTATACTTGACGCGAGTTACATCCTTTACGGGCTCAACCTTTCGCAGCTCTTGCATTTGTCATTCTTGCTAGTAAACGCTTTTTTCGGCAGCACCAACAAAGTAGCATTAACAGAGTGTAATACTGAGAGGACAAAAAAATAGAACTGTAATAAAGATTGTTTATGTCAAGTATAATAGATAAGATGCCCAAAATCATACTAACAAACCCATATAATTATTATTTTCTATTTTGTTTGCAGGGGAATAGCTTATTGCATGTAGCTCTTATGTTTAAGCAGATAGAATGTGTTGAGAAATTACTTGCCCTTGGAATGGATGTGAATATTACAGACAAAGAGGTAAGAAGCAGTATGCGTCTCTTACTAATAGAATGTGTATATTTGATTAAGTTTGTCCTTTTAGCACTTGTGTAATAGTTTCAAGCGGAAAGCATGATACACCCCAACATGTTGAACCTTGTACGTTTGAGGCCTAATATGGATGGTCAAATGCTTTGGACACATGTAGCCCATGGTGGACTCACAAAGCTTTTTGGCACATGTTTTCTTTGGTGACTTTCAATGCATATTTATTTTTTTATATATTAATACCAACCTATAAGAAAACTCCATGGTGTTTGAGCCCCTTTCCCCTTATTTCCACAAAATGGTAGGAGATGTTGCAAATATGATTTGAAAAAAAAACGCAGAGAGGGATTTTTACAAGGGTTCAATTGAAAACAAAATTGGAAATCGGTCCACAAATGAAAAGTCAGTTTTTCAGGGGTGTGGCCCGGCCGTGTTTGACCTCTCGTAGCTGAGTAATGGTACAAGATACATAAAAACGCTAGCTACAATTTGTTGACAGATTTGATTGAAGAATATAATGAAAATAGAATGATCAAAACCGTATGAAAAATAAAACTTCTGAAGCAATTGAGTTTAACATCCATTTTACTATTTTACCCTGAAACGGTACGGGCATGCAAAAGGCTAGAAACATCATTTCAAAACAATGTGGCAATTTACCGGTCAACTACAACAGTATACTACTATTCGTGAATAAAACCACTTAGTCCAGACAAACTCTTATAATTACACAGCAGTTTTGTTAAAACACCTATTTTGCCCCTTTTGTTCCCTTATTTCTATTACGGTATGGGCCACAATCCTCATATGCAATACCAATTTTCCTATAGTGATTACAAACATCATACCAATATTTTATAATAATAGGTCGACCAAAACTAAAACTTTTGCACAGAAATCAAAGTGTCCACAGACAACGTGAACGACGACAACGACATCGCCATAACATAATTTTTTGCGATCGCAAAAATTTGCGGTCGTGTAAAAATACTCTTTTCTTCTTTGATCCTTTAGATTGATCGCTTTTGTTATAGGATTTTTTTGTAAACTTTAGGTAAAAAAATGGCTTGAAAAGTGATTTTTTTAGCATTATCAACAAATTTTATGTTTTATGAATGGTTTTGAATCGCTAGATTTTTTTTTTTAATTTGAATACATTTGTAAATGTTATGATTACTAAAACAATCATTAAACTGCATGTCGATTCAACTGTGTGCAAAGGGGATAGGCTGAGCAGCATGAATGATTACCTACATGACCTATGTAGCAATAAAGTCAAGTTATCAATAACAACACAATATGTAAATCTGTGCGCCTGAAATATCTTAATTATGTGAAATGTGTAGGCTTTTTTTACGTTTTAAGGAATAATTATCTAATCTGATTGACCTATCATGTAGGTTGACAGGTTTACACACTGTTAACAAACAATATTTTTCAATATTAACTGATCTATATATTATAGGGGAATCCAGCTCTTGAACTGGCAATTCTAATGCATGACATACCAGCTATTGCAATTCTTCTCTCATATGGCTCTGATGTGAATCTTAAAAATAAAAAGGTAAATTTCAAATATTAAGTCCCTTTGAAAAAGTTTGCTTTGTATGAATGTTGCATATTCGTTGGTTAAAAAAAAATTTGTTTGCAAAGATGGTACAAAATTATAACTAGAATGGCGGTCTTCCACGGAAGACGTATGTCGCCTTTGCTTAAAATATTCGGTTAACAGGAAGTAGATGAGTTACGGGCATCAAATCGCTTTATACCATATAGTACCATAGGAGGAAGCTATATACCAAATATCAAGAGGTTGTGACATGTTGTTGCCTGGAAATCTGCGACGGAAATTTTTGTGACGCCGCATGACGACGCAGGACGACGACGACGCAAAAACGGTGCTAAAGTAACCCCTATATGTCACTTCTGCAACACGTTGCAGGCGACATTAAAAGGAAAGAACAAATAAGGTTGACAGACGTATAAAGTCTTCTCCATTGAAATACAGAATAAGAAATATCATAGAATATTTACATGCATAAAAGACATGAAAATGAATTGAACTGTAATTTATATATGAACGAAATGATAATGATGAAGGGAACGACAATTATGAGATCTGGATAATCTTATTCGTTGATAATGATAAGGTTAGCTCACAACAATGCAGATTCCTCTGTTGGTTCTTCTTATTTAAATGCTAGAGTGTTCCATAACCATTTAATTGGATGAAAAGAGCTGTCGAAAATGAAAATAATAAAGAATTTTCATCATCATGATATTAGTGTACTTTTAAATGGTTACATATTTGTTAATCTTGGATTCTGGATTGGTAGGAAAATTATAAATGATCGTTAATCCTGCATCAATTTGCATATTGCAATTGTGATCTCCATAGTGGCCCTCATGAAGTCTGCTTTTTTGAATTCTTTAAGGTCTTTAATTCGCATAGGTCACTGTTCTCTCCAAACGCCATTATTCCTTCTGAAAGACATGAGACCATCCAAGCAAAGTGATAAATGATAGTCATCAACAGTTCATGAAATTCTCACCCTTGCTGTCGAAGATCGAACAACGGATCTTTGTGTTACCATTATAATACTGGAATGGGAAGACATGAAGAAACTTTAACACTACTGATAAATTATTTTTTGACGATGATGGGTCAGCTACATGTACCAACTGTATTTGAATAGGCGAAGCCGAAAGATAACACAGCTGACCAAGAAATAAGCATGAACTTGATTTTTTTATCTTTAACAAAAAGCCCCATCACGATCTAAATAAAATCTAATTTATATTTAGGGTATTCCAGTATTCTTTAAAGCAGTTGGCCAAACCGGAATTAGTATCATGCAAATTTTGATCAACAATGGTGTTGATCTTAATTGTCAAGATTCATCTGTACGTATGAATAACCAAACATTAACAGTAATTCCATTATGAATAAACATTTGAATCTCGAAATTAAAGCCAAAGGCGATTAAGGTGGTTCCGGGGTCTAAAACTAAGCATCTTAAAATATAGCAAAGAAGATCCGTGAATCCAAGTTTTTTTCATGCTTTTTTTTTTCTTCAAAACATAGTATATATGGCTTTTCATTTGTTAATATTCATAAATATTACTAACATCTGATGAGTTTTCAGCTCAAAATGTAAGTTTAAAGATATCAAATGACACTTCTCTTTTTATAATATATTGAAATACAAAACTTTAGGTCACAAACTTCACAAGGTCATAAATCTGTATATATAGAAAGACACCCAATTATTTTTGCATTTTGTCAAAGTTAATTTATTTAAGTTTAATCGTACAAAGTTTTAGAGTAATCTGATATATTTTGTTCAAACCCTGAACCATCTTTAAGAGATAAAATTTGTTTAGTTTTTAAAATCCTAGAATTGCACGGTCTCATTATCAAGGAAGCTAGTTGTAAATATCCACTACTTTATGATATTGAATTATACATTAATCAATTGTTAAACACATTTCCTTGGTCTGCATTTGTACTAAAAATCATTTTGTAGTTACCATACAAGATTTAACATACATTCTTATATACAACATTTTTAGGGAAATACAGTTATTTTCAGAGCAGTGGAAAAGAACAATGTAGATGTCATCAGATTGGTCTTAGACTCTGGTATAGATGCAAATATTAGGAATAGTGAGGTAATAATGAATTGGCTTATTCTTTAATCCTAATTGAATTTTTAGCTTTTGGCTTAAGCAGCCTACCATTAGTCATGGTTAGAGATGTACTGAGATGATCACCTAATATACGATATTGAGATGTGGAATAAGTGTACGCGACACAACAAACATAAACAAACAGCAATTCAAAAAATCACAACGGAAAACAGCAAGCAGTCTTCAACATGACCATAGGTCACTGCTTACCGTCTTGCATTGGCCCAAGACTATAATACAATACAAAAGTATCAAAACCAATTCCTAAATCGTCAACGAAAGACTCAATTCTTGACATAAAACAGTTAACAGAGAATGACAAGGACAAACAAAGGCTTTGGCAAAGTTTCCTGGCTTAGGACAGGCACATATAAAATGTGGCGGGGTTAAACTAGTTTTTTGGATCCAACCTTCCCCCTATTGATAAGCTTGCACAAAGCTACATATAAAACACACTGTAAAACTCAATCGACAAAAGTTCAATTCAACAAGAGAGAACCTAAGACAAAATACTGTACAAAAACAACAAGACAAGGAGGAACTCTCTTGAGAACACTCGAAGTTACTGACAACTAGCTAAGAAACATTTATCGATTGATGTAAAAGAATCAAATACATCAGTTCTAAATCCGACACCCCACGTCAAAACAATGAATGATTAAGAGTCGTATCACCATACAGAACCGACATACTTAATCGGTAAGCATCCTTGATATGTCATCACAAGCCTGTTGAGTTTTGTGCTACTACCGGACCCAAAGATTGCAAAGGAAACGGGAGGTTTGGCGCGCCTTAAAACCTGGTTTAACCCACCATTTCTTTTGAAATGCCTATATCAAGTCAGGACCATTGCGGTCTTCAATTTTTCCGGTATGTCTTCCTTGTTTTGTCTCCTCTTATGGACATTTGAGATTAATTCTCGGTGATTTTGTTTTAACCTTTATTCGCGCCGTCTTATATTCGCGGTATGACGACTGAATTTTAGTTCACGAAGTTTTAAATTCAAGCTGAAATGTTATTGTACATACACTATAATAGAAGACAAGTTTATTCGCACAGTTTAATTTTTGCGCTAGCAGCATCATCGCGAAAATAAAACTGCCGCGAAAATTTCCCAGTAGACCAACTGCGCGTCAGGTGAAACAAACTTTATTGACAGGAACTTTGTTGTAATTTGGATTGCACTCTTAATTTTTCAGGATAATGCACTATATTCCATCGAATAAGAACAATGAAACTGGTTGACACTGTGTTGTGTTTATGGGTTAAGATTGGCTAACATATTTTTTGTTTGTCTTCATTAAAAACCTTAAGGTGATCAATTTATTGGATGTTCTTTCCAAACACACAAATAGTTTTCAAGCAAATCAGATCAAATTTTTATTGTAGACAAAATCCTTGTTGGGACATCACAAAACATTACAAAACATTACAGTACATACATGGCATATATAACAACAGATATAGAATCATATTTATTTTTCTCCCTTCCTCAGTTATTATGACTGCTCTATGAAAGAAATAAAAAAAATCATATTTTCAGATACAGATCTGCTTTTAGAAACTATTTCAAAAACAAAACTTCAACATCTCTAACCTTTTGACTTGAGCATCTCTGATACAACAAAAAAAGGATTTTAACTATTTGTCAAAAACATTGCTGTGATTTTAGGAGCAAAACTGTCTAGAATATGCATCAAGTTTTAAGAGCGATAGACGACTGGCTGTGTGTGCTATTATAGAGTCGTGTACTGTGATGTCAATTCATCGAAATGGAATATTGGATACCTCTGGGCAACAAAACATGGTAAATCCTTTTTGTCAGGAAACAACCCATAAAAATGATTTTTGTCACACAAGGCATGATATTTGATCACCTAAACCAACTTATTTGTATTACTTTATAAAAAGAACAAGAAAGATATACAAGAAGAAATCATGGACAAAACATATATAAATGCACTAAAGTAGATGCAAGATTCGTTTAGATAACAAAAACAAATACAGTTTTTAATGAGTGATTTTCATTTTTTCAAGTTACATTGTTGAACAAAAAAAAATCTGTAACATACCATCAACTATATGTATAAGTGTTCAATAGTGATGCAATTATGAAAGAGGTATTCTAAAATATCAACAGGCTCAAGCACAAGTGCTAATGTCAAATCTATGGAAGGGTTAAAATTTCTTAATGTTGTGTTAAAGCAAAATGTTTATAAGACTTTGCAAAACTTGCCATTGAACGTAAAGACTCGAATATCTCAAACCAATCTTCTTTTTTTTTGTTAGCTGAAGAAAATGAAAAGTGGTAAGTAAAAGTTAAAATAATGTTATAACGTTCTTTTCGATGGAAACATAATATTGTTAAATGTCAGATTAAAATGAGAAAAGATATGGAATACGACTTCAAAGTCAAAACTAAAGAAAAGGGAAAATAGAATAAAAAACTTACAACTTATCAGTGTAAAAAAACTACCTGTAAACTACATTATAAATGAAAAAGTAATTCAGAAAAAATATTTGAATTTCATCTTCCAATACTATAGTTTCATTATTATTCATGGGGTATCAATTTTCTTGGATTTCGTGGGTAGCCTTGACCCATGCAATTTGACAACACAAGAAAAGGAAATGTCGCAATGATCTGTATTCTGCTAACTTCATAACCATAAAATTATGAATCCACGAACTGATTTTTGTTCTCATCAAACCACGAAAATTGGTACATACGAAAATAAATAAATCAACAGGAACTGTATTATTGTTCACAATTCAACAAACACAAAATCTAAATCTCTGATTTATCTACCTTAAGTGACAATACTATTTTATTGTTGCCATGGAATTAGAAAACCTTTATTTAATACTTCCATGCTGTTTCAGATAACTTTGTGAGTTTTTGTGATCGAGCTCTATTCATGACATCGAAGCAAAGTTGTAAACATATCAGACAATGGATCAATTGTTCAGCTCCATCAAAATGTATGTATATGGATCTGTCAAAATGTATGTATATGGATCTGTCAAAATGTATGTATATGGATCTGTCAAAATATAATTATAATACTATGTATTAAACCTTTGCAAAGGTTAATTCATACAAAAATGTTTAAATAAAAAAAAATGTAATATTTTATAATTCAGGTGATAAAGACATTAAAAATGCTCTCTAGACAAATAGGAAATATATAAATAACTTTCAAGTAAAAATTGTGTTTTTTTTAATTGCCTATAACATATAAAGCAATCTTGCATTGTATTTAGTATATCCAAGAAAAACATCCAGTGGAAACTCTTTGTATCAATGTCAAGGTTTCCACAAGAACGGTGGAAATGCAATATAGCTTTCGTCATGAATAAGAACTTTGGTAAAGTCCACCCTGTTAGTGCCAATTAACTTTCATCATCTTTAAAAATGACTGTACCAAGCCAACAGGAACGCGCTATATGACGCCTGTGAAACTTGCAACCAAATATTGTTTCCCGGAAGTTTATTGATACTAAGTGAAAGAACACTTTTTCCAAGAATCAGAGAATGTCACTCCATGTGAAATTTGTCACAGATCTTAAATATACAAAAATTAATAGTTAAGCCTGTATTTAAAGCCATAAATCGTTTTTAGCTCACCTGACCCGAAGGGTCATGTGAGCTATTGTCATCACTTGGCGTCCGTCGTCCGACCGTCGTCCGTCGTCCGTCGTCCGTCGTCTGTCGTCCGTCGTCCGTAAACTTTTTAAAACGTTAACTCCTCTGACACCATAAGTCCAATTGCAACCAAACTTGGTATGGTTGTTCAATAGCATTCGGTGCTAAGAACTGATGTGGGGATTTTTGATTCGTCATAAAACATGGCCGCCATGGCTAAAAATAGAACATAGGGGTAAAATGCAGTTTTTTTGCAAATAACTCAAAAACGGCTACAGATATCAAAATTCTGGCATAAAGTAAAAGTGATCAGCACCTCAAGATCTACCTACCCTGAAATTTTGAAGAAAATCCAACGACCCATGTAGGAGTTATTGCCCTTTTTGTGGATTTTTTGAAAATTTTGCACCTGTTTAGCTCAATATCTTGAAAACTATACTAGATATTTGAGAATTTTAA